>CM037156.1:11890998-11975998 GCA_020921065.1 Vaccinium darrowii
GGACTCCAAATTGCGCGTAGAAGACAAATATGAGGTTGGATCTTGATGGGTTTGAGTGTGGTCTTGGGATTTATAGTGGGAAATGAAGGAATTTTGAGAGGAGAAGGAGAGAGGGGCCGGTTTAAAGTGAGAGAGTGAGGGTATGTTGTGTTCAAAAAAAAATTCCCCTAGCCTAGTGTATAAACACCCCCTTTAATGCACTTACACCCCTCATGTTTCTAATGCACTTCAAAGACACCCAAATGCATTTCACTAATTTCACATTGACCCACTTCAATCTATTTTCATTTCCTCAAATTTTTTCAATATTATTTCCGGAATAATGCATAAAAATACGGGTCCTTACAAGGTGCTCATGACTCCTTCACGCTCTTTAAGTCTCAAAACAATATTTTTCCAATCTTTAAATCCCCCCTAGCCAGTTGAGTCTTGTTTCCTTCTTGCTTAAACAGCTTACAACAAAAGCAAAAGACCCTATTCAAAATCTCTGAGTAGATTAGCCACTTCCTATCATGTTTTCCTCCATTTGCTAAATGTCATACGTAGTGGACAAAGGAGAAATGTCGTGGCTTAGTAGACCCATTATCATCATAAGGAAAGTTGAAATCACGGTCTCTTCTTGCGGGACCTCTTTCTACTAAAAAAATCTCTTAAATTTTGGTCCATCTTATCCCAATTACTCGGATCATCAATATTTATAGAATCTTCATTTTGGTTCATCTCCCCATGGACCTCATCTTCATTTTCATTACTCATATTTTAGTCATTCTCATTTCGATTGTCTTTCTCAGTCCCCAAATTCTCGTTTCCCTCCTCTTGACTCACCTCATTTTCAATGCTTTCAACTAGAGGTTCAATTTGTTTGTCGCTAGTAACAAACTTATTCATAGCTCCTCTTTGAGATTCAATTAATTGTTCGACTCTACACTTCTTTTTTTCTTTTTTCACATCCAGAAAGGTATCTTCGGCGAGGCATGATAACGATGATTAACTGAGATTAAAAAATAAGAGTAAACACATTTAGACACTAAACTTTAAAACATTTAGACACTAAACTTTAAATTACCCTAAAGCTTTAAACAATTAAACTAGTGTGTATAATAAATTAATAATAGAGCATTATTATATTTGTTTATTGTATATTATATACCGTACATATATAATATCCCTGGATCTAGAATAGAATAGCAAATACACAGTTCCACATAGTTTAATCTATTAAACTATTAAACCCAAGGTTTATTAAGTAGACAAAACAAGATAGTAAATTACCTTCCTTTGGCTTCTTCGGTTCTTCCAAGAAGGCAAGAAAATCTTTCAAACTTTAGTCTTCAAACCGGGTTCTGCCTGACTGCCTCTAACTCTGAGAATTCGTCGCTGCCTCGCCGGTCGCCGGAGCCAGAAGCTTCAAAGTTTCAACTTCAGATTTCACTCAATGATTGATACTAAAGACCAGTTTAAGTCTTTCACTTTTGATAATAATAATTAAAAAAAAAACCATTCAATCAGTAAAGAGTAAAGACTTGTTGGGCCTCAAAAAAATAAAATGAGCTTAAGTGTTTTGGTGGGCCTCTAACATTATTTGTCACGCCCCAAATCCGAGAGACATGACCGGCCGTGAACCAAGAGATAATTCTTGGAACACGAAGCCTAAACAAAAATAAAAATAAAAATAATAATTTTTCACAACCCAAATTAATTAAACTAAAATCTGAATATAATTCAAAATGTGAACCAAACCAACATTTTTTTATAGCAACTTGGGTACAAACATCCCAAATATTCCAACTTCAAATTTATTAATAAAAAGCTAAATAAATAAAAGTGCGGAAGCTGATTGACACGACTAAAAGAAATTAAAAATGCAAATGCCCTAGAGGTCCAAACGGTGGGTCCTGACACTGTCTCAGAGTCCACTATGATGCTCCCCGAACTAACCTGAAAAGAATGTGGAATAAATCCGTCAGCTCACAGCTCAGTGAATAGTTAAGCATGCTATGGGTTTAGAATACAACGTGGCATACATTTTAAAGAACAATAGCGAGAGCTCCAAAGAAATGGTTTCAAATAACAAAAGTCGGTGGCTCAACAAGTGGTATCAAGGAGATGAATATCAGAATAACAAATAAAATGAATAATCGATTCACGAAATATGCATTTATACCAATCAGCATGTTCAAGAATACCAGAACGATGAACATCAATAAATAGGAGTCTTAGCCAAACTATGTGGGAACCATAATAATAACCATTGCCAAATGCCAATTATTTTCTCAGGGCTTAGCCCGTTGGATCCAACACCGTACTCAGAGTCACCTCAGGATGGCGCCTGAGTCTTTTCCCTAAGCCGATCCGGAATAGGGTCACAGGGTATTTCACAAGTCTTTTCCCTATCCGTTGAGCACTAGAGTCACAGGGTATTTCACAAGTCTTTTCCCTAGTGGCCAAAGTCACCACAGGATGGCGCCCGGGTCTTTTCCTTGGACTTTCACAAATATAATACATGGTCCCAATCACATAAGAACAACGGCAAACGGGAGTGACTAGTAGAGATAATCCCGGTGCCATTGCAGAATCTCAATAATATAACGAATTCAATGATTAGACAGTAAGCGAAATAAAAGCAATCAATCAATCAGAAATATAACCAATAAACCTTGTATGCCAAAGGGTACGTCAATCGTCAAATAAGCTGAGTTCAATGAGCAAGATTAATATTCATAGAATCAGAACAAAATAAAGGATTGTCAAGAATCGATAGGCTCAAGAGGATTCCAAAAGAAGGGATCACATGCTTAACCACTCACCTCGATCGGGACGATAATTAGCAAAATGCACTGCTCGGAGTACTCTGCACTAGTCTGAATAAAAAGAATTCACATATTGACATCAATATAATGACAAACTACTATTCTAGTTACCCTACAATTAGGAACAGTATCACATCTACAAGTATGAACCCCATTATCTAAACTGCTATGGTTAGGCTTACACCATAACTTGATCACATGCACACCACGACTGTCACGCCCTCGATTTTCAACATAAATAAATGAACATTTTCTTAAGAAATTTCTAATAAAAGAACTCATAGTGTAATGCAAAATCACCTTACAACATTTTCATACATTTTTGTAATAATCTCTATCTCGACACCCAATGCCCCATCGGATTACATTAAAGATTACATTCTTTTACAAGGAAAAAAAAAAATTTACAATGTTTCAAATGATTCTTCATGCCATGATTTGACTATGTCATGCTCTCCATCTTGCTCTTCAAGCGAAACCTGAAACAGCAAAGGGGTGAGCATACACTTCGCCCAGTAGGTGTCCCCTTTAGGTTTCAGACTCTAAAAAAAATTATATGCATAAATAACATGTACCGAATAAGAGCATCAAGCAAAACTAACATTTACAAGTAGGTTTCTACACTTACCATTTGAAGTAAATATATATATACTTCACATATCACCCGAGGACACTTCCACAATCCAAACTTCAAACAATTAACCAATGGATATCCTTCTCGCCACACAACAAACCATACATACAAGCACTAGTTATAACACACCACCATCGCGTCCCCAAACATTTCACACCTACTTAAATATACATATATACTCACTCGTCATAAGCTAATCTAAATACTTCCGCGAGTCCATGTACCCTGCCTTGCCTACACACTTATCAACATAATCCACAAGCACCAACGTGTCTCACTAATACTCACATACATCTCAACGTGTCCCATACTGTTCCAAGGCATACTACAAGTTCACATAAGTACCACAATACCACATCGTGTCAGCGGTTTACCCACGTGCCCACTCAACACATCAATAATCAACCTATCGCAGCTCATTTATATATGTATGCGAGTGTACGTATGCTTGATATACTTGACACCATCCCGATGGTCAATTTCTTCCCACGTGTCACACAACATACAACTAGTGTGTCCTCGTATTCCATAAGTACCCACGTGTCCACTAACTATTTAACAAGTGCCTTATTGGATCCTACAAACACTCTCGTGTCCCACATGTACTCTCCAAGTTTCTCTCACGTATCCCACAATACCCATGAGTACCTCGTGTCTCTCAAATACCCACATGTCTCTCAAACATTCCACCAATGCCCATGTACCTCATAAGTACCCATATTAGTTCACTCATCAAATCCCGATCCATTTTCTTTAATTTATCATAACTCAAGTCCAAGTTCATTTCACATGTATAAACAACCAAGCGTCCGTATTTAAATTCGTTAACCACCTCCACAAATCTCACTCACAACCTCACATGACATCGCGAATGATGAAAAGATGTATTGAAGGAAAGAACAAGACGCCCAACGATCATGGGAAGAACGGAGAATACAAATATAAGATTTTAGCACTTCCCAACCAGTTGGAGGTTTTTGCCCAACTGGTTGGACCAAAACAGAAACAAGCATAATTTTTCAGAAAAGCCCAACTGGTTGGTGGTTTTTGCCCAACTGGTTGGGCAGAGGCAGATTCGTGTGAAATTTTCAGAAGCGCCCAACCGGTTGGAGGTTTTTGCCCAACTGGTTGGGGAAAACCAGATTTTCTGCGAATTTTTCTCAAAACATGATACTTCAACCCAAGTGCATATATGATGATTTAGGCCAAAAATTGGAAATGTCAAGCAACTAATGGATATAGAGGGAGGGTAAAACAACCAACAATTGCATCAAACAACAACTCAATCCATAGATCACAAAATCAAATTGAACAAAACCCATTTGGGAGAGAAAACATGGTTTTCATGGAGTTTGAGTCCAAGTATCAATTATGTGCAACAAATCAACTAGAGAGAGTAGAAATTTGTTCCCCTACCTCAAGATTTGAGCTTGAAATCCACAAAACCCGAAACCCTAGCTTCCAAAAACGAGCTCAACCCGAAACCAAGCTTCTAGAGGCGATACAAACACGGTTCAAGCTCCAATACACGCAATGGAGGTGATTTTATGCATGGATCTTGAAGGAGACTTGAAGAAGAGGTGTATTTTGGTGGGTTTTAGCAAGAAAATGGAGAAGGAGAGGAGAGAGAGAGAGAGAGAGGGGGCTGATTTTTGGGAGGAAGAGAGGTGTATATTTTACAAAAAAATCAGCCATATATAAGACATATACTCCCCAACTAATTACACTTTCACCCTTAAACTTCCAATGCACTTTAAAGACACCCAAATGCATTCTACCACTATCACATTGACCCATCTTAGTCAAAATTCAATTCCTCACATTTACCCAATATTATTCCAGAAAGATTATGTAAAAATACGGGTCCTTACAACGACACTTGCTGTGAAATTATTATATGCATGTTTTAATACCTATGGCATGTATACTCTGACCAAAACCCATATCCCAAAAATATAATGATGCCGCCACAAGCCGAAACTCCTAACCCATTGCTGACCAATATATCCAACTCTTAACTATATATATTATAAACTTAAGAAATACATATCAAACAAAGAATAAAAATATGATGAGAGAAAGACCAAGTAAACTTTACCCTTGATGCACTGCTCCGTACACTACCGTCGTTCTCTTAATCTAGGCTGCTATCCCTCTTTCTCTATATCGATGTTTAGTAGAGGAACCCTAACTCTCTAATATGTATCAAGAAAAGGGGCCTCTCATTAATTAAAATATATTTTCACTAGTAGACCCAATCTAAATTTAAGGAGTATGCGTGACCCACAATAAATTTAGCGGCCCGATAATAAAACATGTACCCACGTATTCCAATTTAAATTAGATCAACATTGTTTACAAAAACAAAATATAAGTTATTCGATTTTTGAAGAAGTCCGAAAACAAATATAGGACACAATAATTTGTATTTTATTTTTATTATATAGAAGTTTGAAAACGGAAAATGAAAGAATTTATTTAGTTATATAAAAATAATATTTTTTTTTAAATGAAAAA
Source organism: Vaccinium darrowii (assembly GCA_020921065.1). Lineage (NCBI taxonomy): Eukaryota > Viridiplantae > Streptophyta > Magnoliopsida > Ericales > Ericaceae > Vaccinium > Vaccinium darrowii. The sequence goes on from CM037156.1 coordinate 11,896,960, forward strand.
GTCAGGATGTCACATCATTCCCTCCTTAAAAGAAATTTCGTCCTCGAAATTTAAAAAATAGTGAAACTAAACTTAACACGTCACACAAGTAAATTGAACCATAATACGCCTAGTAGATACAGTAAAACGAGATGACACCTTGCCCCTAAGACAGATCAACATCTTTTCCTTTCCCCTTGCAACGAGCAGCTATATGTCCTGGCCGACCACAACTATAACATAACTTTGGCGTGCCATCACATGAATAACCGTAATGAGATTTCCCACATCGATCACACAACCGCTGACCTTGATGTCCCTCATTGAATGTCCTCTTATTAGAGTTTCCACCCTCATTGTTTTGCCCTGGTTGCCACCATTCCCGAGTTCTCTTAAATTGATGCTCCTTACTCCTATTTTCCTCTTTTATATCATTCTCTACTGTTAGAGCCTTAGTCACAAGTTCAGCCAATGTCTTGACATCAAGTAAAGAAATCCGTCCATGGATATCCGATCGAAGCCCTTTTAGAAAATACCACACTTTATCTTCTTCATTTTCCACTTGTTTCCCTGCATATCTTGACAACTCATCAAATTTTCGTTGATATTCAACCACTGTCAAACTCCCTTGTTCCAAATTAAGAAACTCAATGCGCTTTTGATTCTTAACTGCTGGTGGAATGTATTTGTCTTCAAAATCCTTCTTGAAAGCACTCCAAACTAACTCATTCTCTTTTCCCTTATATTTTTCCTTAGCCATACGCCACCAATGTTCTGCATCCCCTTCTAGCTTATATGTCGCCAATGATACCTTTTGTGTCTCAGAACAGCCCAAAATATCAAATATCTTTTCCATCCTTAATAACCAAGCTTCAGCTTCAGATGGTTTATCAGACCCGATGAATGACGGAGGGGTCGTCTTTAAAAATCTATCCAAAACTGTACCCTTATCAAAAGTCATAGAATTTGTTGTATTTGCTGGTCCTGTCTGTGCCTGCTGTCCGGTGAACAATCCCACTAAGGTCTGTATAGCCTGGTAAGCAACTGTGTGGTCAATAGGTGTCGTAGGTGGAACAGAATTGGCAACGGCTTCTACAATTGGATCAGAAGTAGTTCCTGGGTCAACTATATCCTCGTGATCAACGGGGATTTCACTACCTCGGCCACGGCCTGTTGGAATGGTACGACCACGACCACGAGTTACAGGAGTGGCTCGACCACGGCCACGATTTGAAGACCTCAAATTACGTCGTGTACGATCCATCACCCTAAACTGTTTGAAATATAATATGACAGACAATAAGCTAAATGCAAAACAAAACAATTAAATAGTAACTCACATGCCTATATGGCTCAAGACTCACAAGCCTATAGACTCAAGGGACCCCGGACCTCATCTAAGACAAGATGCAATGCAAAATGCAAGTTAAAAATTTTTTAACCTTAAGCTCTGATACCACCTTTGTCACGCCCCAAATCCGAGAGACATGACCGGCCGTGAACCAAGAGATAATTCTTGGAACACGAAGCCTAAACAAAAATAAAAATAAAAATTATAATTTTTCACAACCCAAATTAATTAAACTAAAATCTGAATATAATTCAAAATGTGAACCAAACCAACATTTTTTTATAGCAACTTGGGTACAAACATCCCAAATATTCCAACTTCAAATTTATTAATAAAAAGCTAAATAAATAAAAGTGCGGAAGCTGATTGACACGACTAAAAGAAATTAAAAATGCAAACGCCCTAGAGGTCCAAACGGTGGGTCCTGACACTGTCTCAGAGTCCACTATGATGCTCCCCGAACTAACCTGAAAAGAATGTGGAATAAATCCGTCAGCTCACAGCTCAGTGAATAGTTAAGCATGCTATGGGTTTAGAATACAACGTGGCATACATTTTAAAGAACAATAGCGAGAGCTCCAAAGAAATGGTTTCAAATAACAAAAGTCGGTGGCTCAACAAGTGGTATCAAGGAGATGAATATCAGAATAACAAATAAAATGAATAATCGATTCACGAAATATGCATTTATACCAATCAGCATGTTCAAGAATACCAGAACAATGAACATCAATAAATAGGAGTCTTAGCCAAACTATGTGGGAACCATAATAATAACCATTGCCAAATGCCAATTATTTTCTCAGGACTTAGCCCGTTGGATCCAACACCGTACTCAGAGTCACCTCAGGATGGCACCTGAGTCTTTTCCCTAAGCCGATCCGGAATAGGGTCACAGGGTATTTCACAAGTCTTTTCCCTATCCGTTGAGCACTAGAGTCACAGGGTATTTCACAATGCTTGGAACCTTGGATTGTGTCGTAGAGAGTGTCGCCCCAAGCGTAGGGCTAGGTCGGCAGTAGCATAATAACTGGTAAGACCGGGTCGAATCCACAGGGACCGAACGTACCCGGCGTGAGAGTTGTCTTGCAAGTGTAGGTTTTAGCCTTAAAGCGGCAAACTTGGCTTTTGGAGTTTGGTGGTGGAATTCTCTCGACTTCGAGAACGACTTGAAAGATTAAAAATGACAAATTAAACTAAGGCAAAGTCTAGGGGTATTTAATGACCATGACTTGGGCTAATCCATCCCCTCTTGATAACCGGCTCGGGGCATCGTTAAATGCCCCCGAATGGAAGATTTAGATTTTAAAACCTTTTACAAGAAAATGTGTTTACCAAAGATTAGGGGTTTCCGGTACATTTTGCAAACGGATGAGTTGACATCAGCCCAAAGTATCACACGTGTCAAGTAGTCAAGCTCTTGGCTACGTGTGATCAAAAAGATTAACAAACCCACTCTTTGGTACATAAAAGTGCAACCCCAAATTTCCGATAAACAAGCAATGTATGCTTTATGAACGAGATGGATAGATTAATCCCAAGTCATGGAGTGTTAATCACCCCATGACTAAGCCTATTAAAACTACTCACTCATTACACTAGTTAATAAGTCTAGAAATTGGAAGAAAACTAAAAACATGATTAATAAACTTGAAAATTGATTTTTAATGAAGATCTTAAGTGTACCTACAACATTAATGCTTGAGAAATTAACTAACAAGATTTAGAACAAGGATTTTAAAGAGAAAATAACTAGAGAACATGGAAATGAGAAACTTAACAAGAGCAAAAATAAACTAGATAGATAGAACAATCTAAGTACGAGCTACAACATTAATAAACTGACAAATTAACGGGATAAGTAAACTTACATGAGAGTTCTAGAGAGATAAAGCTTCAAAAATCCTCCAATGGAGGAGCTAAACTAAAACTAAAATGAAAGAGTAAGTGTATGAGAAGGAGAGAGGAGAGAGCAACATATAGCCTTCCCCTTCTCTCTCTACAAAATATCCCATAAAGCTCTCACAAAACATAAAAAGTTTCCATAAAAGGCAAGTACATAAAGTGAATTAAATTGGTTGTCTGGAGGTACTTGGATCAATCCAAGATGAGTTTGGATCGATCCAAACTGCTCTGGTGAAGTTTCGTCCAAGGTTGGATCGATCCAACTTTTCTTTGGATCGATCCAAAGAGTGTTGCTGTGAGATTTTGTGAAGTTGGATCGATCCAACTTTTCCTTGGATCGATCCAAGATGCTCTGGTGGAATTTTTGAAACTTGGATTGATCCAACCTAAGTTTGGATCGATCCAAAAGGCTCTGGAGTAACTTTGATGAAACTTGGATTCCTTTGGATCAATCCAAGATCTTCTAAACTTGAATTTCACTCCTTTGATCAATCCGCTTGAATCGCGTGCTTCCGGATGTCTTCCAATGGACTCAAATGGATCGTGTGACCCTCGGGGGAGATGAACCTCGGTCTTGTGAGTGCTTGTTCAATCCTGGACCCCACCGGGAGTTTTCGTGAATGTGAAGCACGGCTTCAGAGCTCCAACTTTTCTCATTCCCGGGCCTCAACCGAATCGTCTTTTTGTGGCTCGTGAGGCCCGGTGTTGGCGTGCCATGGGGCACGGGGCCCTCAGTAACTTGGCACGCTTCCCAATGCCGCTCAAAATGTGCTTATTCGCGTGTTTCACCTGTAACTTAACAAAAACACAACTACACGCATATCAAACATTTAAGGCGCGAAATCGCGTGCGTGTGCGAGATAAATGAGCAAGATAAGCCCCGGTTATCTACAATATTAGGGACTTATCACACAAGTCTTTTCCCTAGTGGCCAAAGTCACCACAGGATGGCGCCCGGGTCTTTTCCTTGGACTTTCACAAATATAATACATGGTCCCAATCACATAAGAACAGCGGCAAACGGGAGTGACCAGTAGAGATAATCCCAGTGCCATTGCAGAATCTCAATAATATAACGAATTCAATGATTAGACAGGTAAGCGAAATAAAAGCAATCAATCAATCAGAAATATAACCAATAAACCTTGTATGCCAAAGGGTACGTCAATCGTCAAATAAGTTGAGTTCAATGAGCAAGATTAATATTCATAGAATCAGAACAAAATAAAGGATTGTCAAGAATCGATAGGCTCAAGAGGATTCCAAAAGAAGGGATCACATGCTTAACCACTCACCTCGATCGGGACGATAATTAGCAAAATGCACTGCTCGGAGTACTCTGCACTAGTCTGAATAAAAAGAATTCACATATTGACATCAATATAATGACAAACTACTATTCTAGTTACCCTACAATTAGGAACAGTATCACATCTACAAGTATGAACCCCATTATCTAAACTGCTATGGTTAGGCTTACACCATAACTTGATCACATGCACACCATGACACTTGCTGTGAAATTATTATATGCATGTTTTAATACCTATGGCATGTATACTCTGACCAAAACCCATATCCCAAAAATATAATGATGCCGCCACAAGCCGAAACTCCTAACCCATTGCTGACCAATATATCCAACTCTTAACTATATATATTATAAACTTAAGAAATACATATCAAACAAAGAATAAAAATATGATGAGAGAAAGACCAAGTAAACTTTACCCTCGATGCACTGCTCCGTACACTACCGTCGTTCTCTCAATCTAGGCTGCTATCCCTCTTTCTCTATATCGATGTTTAGTAGAGGAACCCTAACTCTCTAATATGTATCAGGAAAAGGGGCCTCTCATTAATTAAAATATATTTTCACTAGTAGGCCCAATCTAAATTTAAGGAGTAAGCGTGACCCACAATAAATTTAGCGGCCCGATAATAAAACATGTACCCACGTATTCCAATTTAAATTAGATCAACATTGTTTACAAAAACAAAATATAAGTTATTCGATTTTTGAAGAAGTCCGAAAACAAATATAGGACACAATAATTTGTATTTTATTTTTATTATATAGAAGTTTGAAAACGGAAAATGAAAGAATTTATTTAGTTATATAAAAATAATATTTTTTTTAAATAAAAAAGTCAGGATGTCACATTATTGGATCAATTTATTGGACATTTTATACCAAACCTATATCTGTACTAACCTATATACTTGGGGGGCCTAAAAATAGCCCATTTTTGTGGGCCCCAGACCTAGGCTGGCCCTGGTGGTATGTGCCCGAAAAAAGCCGAACCAGACGAAAAACTCCTCTCCCATTATTGGAGAGAAGCCATAGTGCCATATCCTCTCTCTCTTTTTTTCATTATTCTATCATCTAGGGGCAGTTAAAAAAAAAAAAAAAACCATCTGGGGAAAAAAATTACTACTCGAAAGAGAAAAGTTTGTTTTCTTTGAACATAGGGGATCTCAGACTAGCACATGGTGTGTACTTTGGGCCACCACTCCAATTACAAACAGGTCATATATCGGACATCAACAAATTTAGTAAGCAAAATGTGGGTCAGTTTTTGATATGGATAGATAGAACTTGGATGATAACTGAGTGACAAGTTTTTTAAGAGCGCCCTTCATAAAATGCAAGGGATGAAAAGGTGAAGGGGGTTTTTTTTTTTTTTTTTTTTTCTCTTTTTGAAATGAAAGCAAAAGTGATGGACGAGCACGAAATTCTCATCAAACTACATCACCTGGGTTTAGGTGTTCGTGATGTGTTCGAGGCTTGACTTGGTAAAGTTTTATTCGCGTTCATGTAGGAAAAATTACAATTGAATGCCTTAGCGAACTAAATGTAGCTTATTTCTCTCTCACAAAAAAAAAAGAATTTCAGAGTGTGTGAACACCCAATGTCCACGAAATTGATTGCGGTTTGGAAAATAGTTTGAATTGATGGATGGGAGTCGCCACCCGGGTTTGAGGACCAAACCCGAGAAACCAATTACAAAATGACTCTTTTGCCCTTGGAATAAAAAAACATTTCACTGATCTTTTAAAACTGAGATTTCTCGAGTCTGGGAGCTAGATTACGAGAGAGGAAGGAATTTAAAGCACCCCTCTCGCCCTGTGTAATCACCGGTCTTTACTCAATGCTCAAGGGATTTGGAAAATATCGTTTGAGTGGACTTTAATCATAAGCTCATGAGAGAACACATAAATGTATCAAGAAAATTAATGAAATGTATGTGGATGCTTGTGCAAAATGTCATGGGTGAATGATCTATATGTGTAAGACACTGAAACTTGACTAAATCACACTTAAACTGCTCTGAGATGCTCCAAAAACTGATCACAAAACATCATATTTACCACACCTGGATAGTAATCTGGGCACCTGGATTAGGCAAATCCAGGCGCCTGGAACACATATGGGCGCCTGGAATGAGGGAATTCAGGCGCTTGGAAGGACTATGGGCGCCTGAAATGCACCAATGCAAGCGCCTGGAGCACTGATCAGACAGAAATTTTTACTTATTTAGGCGACAGAACAAATGACAAATATGAGCTTTAACACTTGTTCTCCCACACACACAATGATGTTTGATGACTTTTTAAACCAAATGAACCTTAGAGTCAAATCTAAGAGATGTTTTATGCTTGAAAAACCATGATTTTATCACCAAATGTATTCAAAAGTTATTTAAATGGACCTTTTTAACCATGCAATGGAACATCAATCCTAAAAATAGTATGAAGTGAACTTAAATAAACATGTAAGAGTATAGAAAAGGGAGAAAAACACTAGTTATGAAACCGGATTCCAGGCGCCTGCATCATGCCATTACAGGCGCCTGGAATTGATATGGGTGCCAATGAATAACTTCAACTTTTCTGAAATTTGAAACCTTTCTAGACTCTCAACTAGTATGAGGAACTAGTAAGAGCCTAGATGGTGTCCCCCTCAGGTCCTATTTTGAGCATTTCGGTAGAAAATCTACCTTGGAAGCTTGGTTGATGAACTTGGATGATGGGTTTAGGTAATTTTTGATTGTTGAATGGACTGATGGCTTGATTTCTGAAGTTAAAAAGGGCTGATTGTGGGGTCTTTGATTGGGGTTGATTATGGATGGTGATGATATAGGGATTTTGAGTTGCAAAAAGTGGGTTTTATGGTTGAAGATGAAGGGAATTGAGAGGGATCAATTGGGGATGGAGTTTCTGGAAAATTTCCAGCAGCATAACAGTTGGGAAATGGGGAGGATTGAGCCCCCTTTGCAATGGGGGAGAGAGCATGTATATATAGGCTTGAAAGGGTCCAAAAAGGGCCATTAAAACCCTTAGGGGGGCGCACTAGGGGTCTAATAGGCCACTCTATTTTCCCTCCACTTACTCTAACAAATTTCTGCAGAAAATCTCCAAAGAATCCTCCAAGACGCTCCTTCCCTCCCATTTCACCTTGGGGATCAAGTATCTGGACTGAATCCGGGCGCCTGGAATTGGGGAGTCCAGGCTCCTAGAGTGAGTTCGGGCGCCCAGAATGGGAATCCAAGCGCCTGGATTGAGTCTGGGCGCCTGGAATAGGGTAATCCAGGCGCCTGGATTAGGAGACAGCACAACATATGAAACTTCACGGGGCCTCTCCGGGTGCTACCGAATTCCGTTTTGCACATGGTTTGAAGCGTTGGAAAGCTTGTCAAGTCTATTTTCTAACCCAAGCAATTTGAACCAAATATGGTTTGTACATCAAAATCTATGACCATTTTACCCTCAGAAGGTCGGGAAAATAAGTTGTTTTAGTAAAAAGGGCACATCTCCCTCATTTCAAAACGGATCGGGACATATTATATATCAAAAAGAGGGTTTTGAATGTACTAGAGGGTGGTGTAGGTTTGGGTTTATTTTGAAGAGGTTTAGGAGGGGTTTTCAAGTTCACAATCAAGCTTCGCGCTCTTATCGGGCATTTTCATCTTCGGGGATGCTTGATAAGTTTCTCGGGTCAAAATCGGGGTGTCCACAGAGTGGTATCGTAAGAGCTCAAATTTCGGGTTACAAACACAATTATAAGCACAAATGAGAGTCCTTTGAGCTACCCGCAAAAAATTCAATTCCAAAACTGCTGGAATGAATATAGAGACTTAAGTCTGCCATAATCCCACATCATGAGGGGTCTTCAACCAGCTATAACACCTTGGTTGCCCATTTCAGTTCATGAAATTTCTAATAATCCCCCCATGAATGATATTAGCAGGAGTACTCACGCAAAGTACAAAGCTGACCCAAGAGAGAGATGATGGATAATCCCTACATAGGATAGGTAGCTTTTGGCCTGAACCTTCCCTCGTGATAGCCTATCAAGTTTATCGACTGACCAGTGAACACGATGTTTTGAATTGTTCTACCGTTAATGTAAACTGTAAGACAACAAGCTTCACACAGGACTTCTCCAGACGCATTTCAATTCTCACTATTGTGTCCATTATGGCCATGGAACACACCTCCTGGTTCTGTAGGTATTTTCTTAAGAATTTTGCCCATTCTCAAAGAAACGGTTTCACTTCATACTCACATAGGTGGCTTCTTGTGATGGATATCTCATTGTACCCTATCTGGCTCACTAGCGCAAAAGAGTCATTAAAAGCACATGCTTAACCTCATCCACAAATCAATGTTTGATCATAAGAACGGATAGGAGTGTTTAACTCCACAATCATTATCTCCAATATACAGTAATTAGGTTGTCCCATTAGACCTAGATCTTGGGATCTCCGGTCAGCTAGGTTGGATTTCCATCGCAATACCTTCACATCATAGGCTTTAAACGCATTCTCTTAGATGCTTTCTCAACTACCTCTCGAGTTAACATTTTGGTTAGCGGATCTGCGATATTATCATTTGACTTTACATAGTCAATAGAGACAACACACTTGAGAGTAATTGCCTAATAGTACTATGTCTACGACGTATATGCCTAGACTTGCTATTATACATCTTACTCTGTGCCCTACCAATTGTTGTTTGACTATCGCAATGGATGCTAATTGATGGCACAGGTTTCTACCATCTTAGAATGTCTTTGAGAAACTGATGGAGCCACTCGGCCTCCTCAGTAACTTTATCTAAAACAATAAACTCTGATTCCATTGTAGGACATGTGCTATGCACGTCTACTTAGAAGACCTTCAAGAGACAGCTGCACCACAAAGTACAAAAGACATATCCACTTGTGGATTTTGAGTCTTTCATAACTGATATCCAATTTCCATCACAATACTCTTCAAGTACCGCTAGATATCTAGTGTAGTGCAGTCCCAAATCACAAATATACCTCAAATAGCATAACACCCTGACTATCACCTTCCAGTGATCAAGTCCTGGATTACTCGTGTATCTACTCAGTCTTCTCACGGAGTAGGGTATATTGGGGCTTGTATAACTCATCAAGTACATCAGACTCCCAATTATGTGAACATAGGGTGTCTAAGACAGCACAAGTCCGTCAGATGTTTTGGCGATCCTGACACTCAGAATTACCTCTGCAAAACCCATATGCTTTGTGTCAAATTTAGAATTCAATATCTTATTGGTATATTGGAAAATATTATCATTACTTCCAACAATGAACATGTCATCAACATATAGACACAAAATGACATAACCTTCATATGTGTCATTGACATATACACGTTTGTCACATTCATTATCGTGAATCCACATTATAACCAAAAGTCTACTTTGTTTCATAAATTGACTTATTCCCAAACTGACTTATTGCTTCTTTAATGTAAGTTTTCCATTTCCTAAAACTCCTAAGCACTGATTTTGAAACGGATCATTTTCCTCATATATATCAAATACTTTTAGGAGTTTTAACACTTTTAGAAATTTGAGGACTTTTAACTAAAAACGGAAACTCGTGCAAAATAACCTCACAAAGTAGCACAACAGAGGAGGGCAATAAGGTACTCCTAGTTACACACATCCCCTCTTTTCTTAGCATTTAAGAAGGCGCATGGAGTTTAATTTGGACCCATTTTAGTTATTCAAACTGTCTATTGTTTGATTTATCTTGAAAATAATGGACAGTTGACAAATTCAACCGTACCTTATTTTCAATAGAAATGAAGAATTTACTGATATTCATTGCTTTAATTATTTTTTTTCCAGCAATGATGAAAGTGGATGTTGCTGCTCACCTCACGCACAACAACTGTTGCGGCACAGTTTTGTGGGCAACCCAAGTGGTTTGCCAAATGCGATCTTGTGGGACCCATTTTCGAGTTCCACACAAAAGATTCGAACCATTAAATAATTTTAAAATAATTATTTAAGTGGTCTTAAAAAAATTACGCCCATCGGATATTTTCACATAATTGATCTAATTCGTTTGATTTTCACTCAAAATTCAGGACTCTATAGCTTGAGAGAATATTCAAGAAAAATTATACAATTATGCAGCTTGGTAATCTATTGATCTAAACCATAGATATTGTAGGCTGGGCTAGTTAAGAAAAGCAGTTCAGATATAGGCAAGTATCAGAAAACAAATTAGGTTTTTGGGTATGGTCCGTAATTTCCCACGAAACTCCAACACCCCCTATAAGAAACGGGAGCCGTTCCTTTCTTATAACCCCGTTCTGTTTTCAAGTACTAGTACTAGATACAGCAGAAGCGTAACTCGCACAACTGTCGAAAGAAACCCTAGCCCCCCAAATCCGAAACCCGAATCCCTAATAACTTCTCTCCTCGTCCGCCATGGCCGGTAAGAAGCGAAAGGTCCGACCTTCAGAGCCTGAACCAGCCAACGCACCTCACATCGAACCCCAATTTCAACCTCAAGAGGTCAAGGCTGAACCAGAACAAGTACAAGAAGAAAAGATTGAGGCTGAACCAGAAGAACAGCAACAGACCAATCAAGAAGGCATAAAAGAAGAACAAGAAGAAGAAGAAGAACCAACAGAAAACATGGAGGATGACGAGAACGACAACGGAGGAGAACAAGAAGAGGCACAAGAGGGCGGTGGTGAAGCAATAAAGACGGAACAGGAAGCGAATGAAAATGAAGAGGAAGAGGAAGAGGAGGAGGAGTTGGAAGAAGAGCCTGTCGAGAAGATTCTAGAGCCATTCGGCAAGGAACAGCTGGTTGTTCTTGTCAAAGAGGCTGTTTCAAAGCACCCTGAATTGATGGAGCTTCTTCACAAGCTGGCCGATGCCGATCCCGCTCACCGCAAGATCTTTGTCCACGGCCTCGGTTGGGACACCAATGCTGAAACCCTAATCAGCGTGTTTGGCAAGTATGGAGAGATTGAAGATTGTAAGGCTGTGGTTGATAAGGTCTCTGGTAAGTCCAAGGGTTATGCCTTCATTCTCTTTAAGCATCGCAGTGGGGCTCGAAAGGCCCTTAAACAGCCTCAGAAGAACATTGGGAATCGCATGACCTCCTGCCAGTTAGCCTCGGCTGGACCGGTTCCGGCTCCTCCCCCCACGGCTCCGCCTGTTTCGGAGTATACCCAGCGGAAGATTTTCGTGAGCAATGTGTCTGCCGAGGTGGATATTCAGAAGCTTATTGAGTTCTTTGCGAAGTTTGGTGAGATTGAGGATGGGCCTCTGGGATTAGATAAGCAAACTGGGAAGCCAAAAGGGTTCTGTCTTTTCGTGTATAAGTCGGTTGAGAGTGCAAAGAAGGCTCTAGAAGAGCCCCATAAGAACTTTGAAGGCGTCACTCTTCATTGTCAGAAGGCTATTGATGGTCCTAAACCTGGTAAGCCCTACTTTCAGCAGCAGCAGCAACATCATCATCCTCATCACCAGCAGTACCATCCTCACTCTTCAAGGAAGGACAAGAACAAGTATTCTGCCGGTGGTGGGGCCGGACCTGGACACCTTATGGCTCCGTCCCGACCTTCCATGGGCTTCAATCCCGGTGTTGCTGCGGCACCTGCGTTGAGCCCAGCTCTTGGGCAGGCGTTAACCGCCCTTCTTGCTACTCAGGGAGCTGGGTTGGGGCTGAATAACCTGCTTGGGGGACTTGGTGCACCAATGAACCAGGGAGTGCCGCAAGTTATGAATAATGCTGGTGGGTACGGGAATCAGCCTGGTGCTAGCTATGGAAATCAGCAAGCTATGCAGGGTGGGTATCAGAACCCACAAATTGGGCAAGGTGGTGCCGGTAGGACACAGCCTGGTGCTGGTGCACCTTACATGGGTCATGGTTACTAAGGTAAGCAACAGATATACCAACTGCATGGTAGCTTGTTGTTTTCTCTTTCTTGTAATTCTTTTCTTGCTGCTGATGTGCACATCCTTGATTCAATTGTGAGTTCACTCACTAGTCTTGAATTGATAGCATGAAGGAAATGATTAATGATGTGATAGCATAAAGGAAATCTTTGACCCTAATTGTATTTGTCCTTTCTCGGTTGAACACATAATAGGTTGGCAAATTAGTAGTTATTTGAATCCACCATTTGGGTCGTCTCATGCTGAAGAAACTCTTCTTTTGATTATACCTCTCTATGCATAGGATCTTCAATTTCTTTGCACCAAAATTGAAAAGAATATGTCAATTAGTTATGCTCAGAAGTACTTTCGTTTTTATCCAAAAAATATATTTGCTGCCTTATCTTACTCGTCGTTGTGAACTCGTAACTGCTACATTTCATGAATATTTTCCGTGGTTGATGTTGCTGTTCCATGGTCAAACTAAATCTGTTTTCTGAAGGCCCTGAAAAGTGCAGGTCTCTTTACTTCTATACCTAAAAAGGAAAGAAAAGTGCTGTTCAATTTCGGCTGACTAGTCTGAACTCTCAGTCAACCTTGCTCTGGTTTCTGAATTTTAAGGAAAATTAGGCATTTTTAGCTGATGGCTTGTATAGAACTTCTTACAACCCTGTAGGAGCATGTGGTATTCATAGTAAGACTAATCTAAAAGACTTCTTACTGTAGAGGCCAATTACAACAATGTGTTGTCCTCTGGATGGAAACCTATGATAGTTAGCGAGCCTTATCAATTGTCTGAATGTGTTTTGGATGTATTTTGGTTGCTTAGATACGAATTGCTTGACCCTTGATATTAAGTTTGACTAGGTATTACGTGGACTCAGTGTAAGTGTTATATTGAGGGACTAGGGTATTTATAATCTTTTAATTGTCTGATGATTTTTTCGATTCTCCTACAAATTATCATACATTGGCCTTCATTAATGTTGAGGTAATAGCCCTTTGGTGGCAGAACACATGATCCCATCTCTCCCTCTCTACATATGTTTCCCGATGTCACTTGCAGATATCGTGGGATGAGTTCGATTGTCTTGTGGGTGTTGTTGTTTGAAGTGGTGTTCTCCTATCTGGTGAGGATGTAGATGGAGATAACTATTTTGATTATCCTTGGTTGCTTTCTTGTACGTGTTTTGTGGTTGTTGAATGTTGAATTGGATAGTAGGTTTTCCTTCTGTTAGTTGTGTATTACTGTGGTCTATAACATATGGCATCGATGATTTGATACATTTTGTATTCCCTTCAGTGAGGTGTCTTGCCTCGTCGTTTTCGGGAGTAAACTGGTATGTTTCGAACTCCATTTTTTACTTCTTATATTTTGCCATGTGCGGTGCAAATATTGTTTTGCGCAACAATTACATTTCGGTTTTAACTTTTTCTATGAAGCTTTGATATATGTCCCTATGCCCACTGTCAGATTATTGTTTTGTACTCGTTATCTTTTAATAGTCCATTTTTGTGTTAAACATTCTTGTGCTTGCATATGAGTTGGAAATATGAAAATCTTTAAGTCGATTTATCAAAGGTATGGGGTTTAAGGTTCAGTTTGTTACAGATTTTTTATGCTCAAAATATTTTCCTCTTAAACTAGAGATTTTATGGTTTACATATTCATTGTGCAGATTCCTCCATAGATGCATCAAACTTTTTGTTTTGGACTGGTGATTCTTCTGAAGTTCAAGGCACTCATCCAAACGACGTCTTTCTCAAAAAGTTACTGTTTACCTAAAGACCAGGATCTTAAACCTGTACTTTTAAATTGCTATTCAAGTACTTATGTTCCGTGGAATGTTTTTCAAAATGTACTAATTGACTCCGATATTTTGTGTTTCTGAAAGTGTTGGCGAACTGGTATGATTTCCTACCGAGAACAATTTTCCGTATTTTAAGGCTGTTTATTAGCAACCATTTTCCAATTTGACTGCTGTCTTAATGGTGTTTTATCGCTCAACTTTGGCCACATTGTTTGTGGCTTTTTTATGATGGTAAAGTATCTTCACTTTCCTTATTGTGATGCTGATAATTTTTTTCCTGGTAATGCAATGTCTGTTTCTCCTCAATCATGGGAATTGTTTAACAGAATATTATTTTTGCTAGTGTTTCAAGTCTTTATTACTTTCTCCCATCTTTGTAATTCATGGAAAATTTTCTTATATTTATTTAGTATTTTACTTGTCAAAGAGCAAATCTTCTGCAGGTGTTTCTGTTTTTATCAGTTCATTATATCAGCCCCTTCCATGGTCCATTCATGGAATCAACTTTTACGGCGTGGCATTCAATTTTTTCTAAATGGCATGAACTCATTCTCTGAACTGCTCTTACGATTATCACTAATGCTGGTGACCTTGGGTAACTCTAGCAAACTGTTGCACAAAAATGAGATTTCCGAGGAGCTTTCTCCCTTTTCCTGTCTTGTTTTTTTCTACTCCCTTGCCTTTGGTTTTTGGCTCGAGCCACCAAACTTGGTCAATTATTGGTTATTGTAATTGTTGGTGTGGTGGAGGGTAGGTGGTAAGGCCTGTCGGAGGAGAAACAAATTTTTTCAGATCTATGGTAATTTAACACCTTTTGATGCTGGAAGTGGAAAGAACTCTTCTTTAGTAATTGAGAGCAATAGCTGGTGAGTCGTATCAAGTGAATAGTTACTTTGGGTTCAGGTTCTTGAAGTGATGTTTGAAACTATTCGAAAAAGAATTGAATTTTCCTGATCAGTGTCACCTGAGAATGGCTGGTTGTTCACCGTCACGTACATTTTATTTTAAATAGCTTGATACTAAGAAGCACAACATATTTTAGCAGCATCACATATCTGTGATGGACATCGGTATGTTCAGACACGTTCAGGACACAGGTCACATTGGCGCCCAAATATGTCTCCAAATTTTTATTATTTAGACAGGTTGGGGTCATGCTTGGACGCTTGAAAAGTCAGATAGTGAATATAAATATTTTGATCTGTGAACGAATCTGCGTGTCCCTGTCCATATCCATGCTTCTTAGGCCTGATATTTCTCAACTCCTGTTCCCTCGTCCTGAAGTTAGATTTTAGATTATGATTGGTATGGCTCTTGATGCCTAGTCAGCCTGTAGCTTGGTGTTGTGTGTACACAGATCTCCCATGCAACTTTTCATGGCTTACAAGGGTATAGGGATATGGTTCTAATTGTTGATTGTTCTGGTCAAATCCAAGGAGTAACCTGTACAGAGTTCCTTAATGAAGATGCATAGTTTGATACTGATCGATGGAGTGCTACATAAAAGAGCAGTTTGGAACATTGGTTGGTTACTTGTGTTCTCCCGTATTTCTGTTTTCTTAGGCTTGCTGAATTTGTTCTGGTGTTAGGCCGAAGTTTAGTTGGCTAGTTCACTTTGTAGTCCTTCTGTTTTTGCGTTCATTAGCTTGTTTTTCAGAGTTCAGTTTTAGGCGTTGTTTTCGATTTAAATAGTATTTTACACAAGAAAGCCATCGAAAATGTTTTAGGAAAATAATCTCCTCCTTGTTTTCTGCCCTTTGCTTGCCACTTGGAAAGATGTGTTTAAGCCTTAGTTGCCAACACCAAATTTATAAACTGACATGCTCAAGCACTGGTCACGCCCAGCTCGACCGAATGCCATTGGTCAAGGCCGATAGAGATAAACTTTTGTATTTGAAGATGTCGGAAGCTCTACAGCCACCAAGCAGCGAGGTTTGAAATGCCAAAAATGACTTGCGGCGGTTCTGCATGTAAATCGTTTTGGAGGTATGATGGTTTACTAAAAACTGTTTTACTTGCCCTTCTTCCCAATCGAACACAGGAAAAGTATTTTACAACATTTTACATCCAAAAAGTGGAGCTTTTGTGTTTCCTGCCTTTGATTCGTCTCAATGTTCTGATTACCGGCTCTTAACCTTTTTCGACCTTATCTAACATCCTCTCATGGGGTGGTGACAAAACTGACAGTTGCTCCAAGCTTATGGTGCGATCATTTTGGGTTTTAAAAATTTCTATTTTAATTCCTTTATTCCTTTTAGCTCCTATATTTACCAGCCTTGGAGTTGTATTTGTTGTTCTTGCTGTATCCCCATCAGGTTGGCCTGGAGCTGGATGTGATGTTATCTGCTGGGAAGCGTGGGTATGGATGTTGGGAGGACCCTCATATCACCTTTTGGTCTGATTTTTGAGGCTGGTGGTGTTGGACCGTAACACCCAACGAACCTTATATGTATCGCTTTGACTTTCATCTTGGCGATTGGGGCGTGGCAGAATCACTACAAATGGCAAAGGGTGTTTAGCCCATTGAGGTTCACATTGGGTTTCTCTTATGATCCTATCAGCTCATCTAACATATTGGGATGGGGGATTTCGATAAATCGTTCAAGTGATTACTCAAGTGAAGCCCAGAGCCAGAGGGAAGCTACGAAACGTGATTTTGTGCCAAAATCACCAAATGTATGTGGATATGCACTTATAAATGATGGAATCAGGTCCCGTCCCTTGCCTCCATCTGTCAATTAATGTAATTTTTTCTGTTTCTTTCTTTGGAAAGTACAGTAATAAATCTTTAAAACAGAGGAATAAAGCCGTAACATTAGGCCAAAAAACACAGGAAGAGGAGATAAACTGTTAACTCGGTCGCCTTTTCTTTTTGGATGATGCTAGCATGGTTGTTTCCCCTCAACTAAGCCAGCCACCAAGCGACTTCAAGGTCAAGATGCCTTTGCCAGCGTGCTCTTAACAACTATGCTAACATCATCGATGAAAGAACAAAACTTGGATTGGGAGCTGGGCCTAAGTGCACTTAAGACTACCGCGGAGATCATGGCTTGGGAGGCTTGAGCTCAAGGGATTGTCTAAGGTCTGGCACAACCCAAGGTTTGCACTTTGCGCCTAAGACAAATCCTAGACTAAATTGGTAATGATTGGCCCGCCGGGTCAGACAAGCCAATAACTGGAACGCTTTGGGTCTTATATTTCCAGCTAGAATCACAGCGCCATCTTGGGATGCCTCTTTGCGGACCAGACCTTATGTATTCAAGCCTCCTTATCATAACTAGTTTCAAATGTGCAAATAAAAAAAAAATGGGACACTCATTTAAATATGTCCCACCCCAACATGACTAACACACAGCAGTACTCTAACCTCCTCGTTCCTCCCTCATCAAAATACATCGGAGTCGATATACTACGATGAACCAAACGATGTCAAAAGGCCATTCTCCACGTGTTTAGATTTACAATTTAACAAATATTTTTTAAGTGGTGCACTAGAATCCGAAAAATTGGTCTAGAGAAATTTACGACTGTAAATCTATCAATGGTATATTTCGTTCAACCTTTTTTTAGTTAAGGACACGGTTTGTTTGGTGAACGTTTTGAGTAAGGTTTTTGGGAAAATAAGTGGGGGAGAGATAAATAGTACTCCCGTACTCCCTCTGTCCCTGTTTAAGTGTGTTGCTTCGTAAATCCAACTTATTAAAAAGTCATCATTATTATACTTTTCACATCAACTTTAAATTATCCTCAAACTTTTACTTATCAACTCTTTACCCACTAACTTTCCAAAACATGGACAACCCAAAATGGAAAAGTCGACAATAAAAAAAAAGGCAGAGAGAGTAGTAATAAGGAAATTGATACTCGCACTCCCAATTTTGATGCAAGCGCTCCAAGCTGCAACAATAGTTTTTCAAAATTACCCTTAGCAAGTTTCATAATTTACTTCAAGTACTCCAAAATATTTTTACTTTTCTCCTTTACTTCAGGTACTCCAAAAAAGCAAATACTCCCTCCGTCCCTTTTTAAGTGAGTACTTTGGGAAACGTGTATTTTTGTGGACATTAAAAAATGTACTTTCGTATAATATTTTTAAATCTTTTTTGCACCAAATTAAAGTACTCAATGAGCACTTTAATTTGGTATAAGAAAATTAAAAAATTATATAGGGAAATATGTTTTTTAGGGGTTTGAAATTGGACGTATTCCCAAGGTACGCACTTAAAAAGGGACAAAGGGAGTAGTTTTGTTTGTCAGAAAAAAGCAAAGAGTTGCTCAATTCCTTTTACTGCACGTCATTGACTTGCCTACTTCCATTGTAATATTTCTTTGATAGAGTCTTTATGCTATTGTCTGCATGTTTTGGATCAGGACAACCTTGGACAAGTGGTCTTCTGCCTGTGATTGTAGAACCATCATTTTGTCCATGCAAAGTCTCTTGGAAGTTCTGTTACTTTTCCTCTCAAGAGTTCTCATAACTTTGGTAATGTGCATTGTTTGTCTTAATATGAGTTATAAAATGTAGATTTGCAGTCATTATGAAAATTTTTAAGGGAAAATGGTAGATAATGAGTACGCAAATATGAAGATCTTGTGTTACAACCGTTATGAAGATTTTGTAGCATCAACATTTTCAATTTGTGTGCTGTTTATTTTGGAGAATTCTAGCGACGTTTAGTTGTTGTTTTTCTTCTTCTTTTTTGGTGTAAAGTGGCATGAAGCAATTTGACATAGATGCATGTTTAATGTTTGGAACCGAATGTTTATGTTTATGTTTAGAATTTAATGTTTATGTTTGGTTTTGGTTCATTTTTCCGTTTGGAGTGGCTTAGTAAATGAGAAGATAATTTGGAGGTGGAGTGCCTCCAGTGATTTTTATATCTTGAAAGAGGTAGTTTTGTAAATTCATTAAATTTTGGAGTGTCTGCATAAATAAAAAAAAAGAGCCCCAAAATCAGCACCCAATTATTAGAGGAAAAAACTTATTGACTAGCCGTTATAAAGTACCCATCTCTCTCTCTCTCAAAGCCCATTTTCAGACCAACACGACATCGATTTGAAGACCACCGCCGCGGCGATTTGCCGGTTCCATTTCTCTCTGTCTCTGTCTCTCTCTCTCTCTCTCTCTCTCTCATTCTCATGGCGCTACTGCCTTTCTTTGCGGAAACCCACGCTTTTAGTCTCTGGGTACGATTTTTACATAAGAAGTTTTGATGTTTTCAAAGTTCTAGGGTCTATTGAGTATGATGTTTTGGGGAATTCAAGTTTTGATGCTTTGCAAATATTCTCTCTTCGCCTTCGATCTCTATTTCTCTCTCTCGTCACACTATGTTTTGGAATTTTTTTTTCCTTTCCTAGTGTTGGCCCAATGCTGGCACAACCCGCATAACCCGACCAACCCGATCCAGTAATCCGATAATGATTTTTCGGACGGATTTCCTAGTGTAGTCGGTCGGTCTCGGGTCCACAAATATATAACCCGACAGAATCGGGTCGGATGTCGGGTGGGTGCCAAACCCAACCCTACCCAACCCGTGCTCACCCCTACCCACTCTACACTAAACATCCTGCTATCTTCTAAGATTGCCTTTGCTCTCTCCTCCTCCACTTCTAGTAAAACTCTCGAGCCATTGAAGAGTCTGAAATAACATCGGCCGACCACGTCATGTCCACCCTTACCCCTCGCACCCACATCAACTCATCAAATAGAAAACAAATACACAACTACATACATAAAGCAACCCCTTGGCAATACCATCCATGTCCAACGAAGCCAAAAATAAACACGTACCTTTAATTGACGAATTTTCGAAAACCCAAAATTATTCATATTATAACAAGACTGTACCACGTCGACAACTAACTTTTTTTTTTTTTTTTGAAAAGAACGTCTTCATTAAAATTACTCCAAATCTTTACAAAGAACATTCTCAAAACCGGGCGGAAAACAACCCGTGCTAAGCAGAAAGGAACTATCAAGACTTTTAGAAGCTAACCAATGAGCCGCTTTGTTTTTCTCTCTACAACACCAAACAAAAGACCAATTACTTGAAGCTGCCCAATACTTGATGTCTTCTACCAGAGCTCGAATCTCCCAAGGACCTGTAGAGTTTACCGCTTGGATGCAAGTGATGAGTTCTAAGCAGTCAGATTCAAACACTACCTCTGAGAAATTCATCTGCCTTGCTACTTCACAAGCAATTCTAAGCTCCCAGGCCTCAGTGAAAATAGCAGTCGAAGCAGCAATTCTACCACAGCGCCAAACCAGAGCGGATCCAGTACGGTCTCTAGCAATCATGCCATAGGCAGTCGAACTGCGAGAGGATTTAAACGCTCCATCGATGTTGAATTTAACAGCTGACAACAGAGGGGGATCCCACTTTACGGTTCTACTACGAATCTGGGAGTTTTCAATTGGGCCAGAGAACATAGCAAGAAGATAATCAGAGTTTGCAAGAGAAGCTTTATGGATCACATCCTCCGGAAGAGGTTTAATACCATTGAAAACCCACTCATTCCTAGCTTTCCAAAGTGCCCAGCATAACTGAAATAAAGCCCCAACTACTTCCTTATCTGTTTCTTTAGCCAAATCACCACATAACACACTTTCCATCCACTTATTGGCTGCAACAATGGGTTGATCAAAGATCCAAAATGATTTTCCACTACCAAACCATACAGCTCTAGTCCAAGAACACCAAAATAAGATATGCTCAATCGATTCATTCCCTTCCTCACAACTAGGGCATAGAGGACATTGGGCACATTTTGTCCGATAGAGATTCTCTTTACAAGCGATCCAATTTTTAACAACCTTCCACATAAACAAACATACCTTAGGAACAGTTGGAATATTCTAGACACGAACCACATGTCTTTAGAGGGAGAAAAAGAAGACGATGGTTGCCGTGCAGCAGCGTTGAATTTCTTGACAGATTGGTGGTATCCTGACTTCACGGTATAGGTACCAGAATTTGAATGCTTCCAGATAAGTTTGTCCGGGCGATTTGAAAAGCTGAGGGGGATTTTCTGGATAGCTTGAGCTTCCCATTCAGTGACACAACTTTGGAGCTTTTCAATATCCCAATCAGACTTCGAAAGATCAACAAAATCAGAGACTTTAGCACCTTCTAACTCAGATCCTAGATGGCTGCTCAACTTAGCATTAGGCAATTCGGGGATCCAATTGTCTTGCCAAAAATTGATTTGTTCTCCATTCCCCACAGACCACATAAGTCCCTCCTCCAACAAACTTTTGCCTTCCAATAAGCTGCTCCAGATCCAAGATGGAGAGGGTCCCCTCTCAGCATCAAGACAAGATTTATTTGGGAAATAAATACCTTTCAAAACTTTTGCCCAGACAGAAGTAGGATTAGAGATTAATCGCCAAAATTGTTTTGCAAGAAGGGCCTGATTAAAAGACGTAAAATCTTTAAACCCATACCCCCAAACTCTTTGAAGTAGATAATTTTGACCAAGAGCCCCAATGTATCTTACCCCCGTTGTCACCATTTTTCCACCAAAACTTGCTAATCACTGAGTTAAAGACAGAGCAAAGAGAATTTGGGACCTTAAAAACCATGAACGCATACATTGGAAAAGTTTGAAGAACTGACTTTATCAATATCTCTTTGCCCGCTTGATTGAGTTGTTTATTCGCCCATCCTCTCACCTTGCTCATAATTCTGTCCTTTATGAACCCCATCGCTTCCTTCTTTGAGCAACCCCAAAAGGCAGGTAGCCCCAAATACTGTGTAGATGGATCCATATCCTTCATTCCCAAAACACCTCTTTTCTCTTTCTTCAAATCTTCACTAGAGTTTGCTGAGAAAAGTAGGCTGGATTTTTTAGAGTTGATGGTCAGCCCTGATGCATCATTAAAAGTCTTGGCCAGATCCATAAAATTGGAGCAAACTTGGGAATTTGTTTCAAGAAAGACCAAAGAATCATCTGCAAAGAGGAGGTGAGACACAATTGGGCATCTTTTTTTCATCTTTATACCCATCAGAGTCTTATTCATCACTGCCTTGTTGAGAAGCATGGAGAACACATCTGCAACCATCAGAAAAAGATAAGGGGACAGGGGGTCTCCTTGGCGGAGTCGTCTATTTGGCAGAACATCACAAATCTGGCCCCCATTCAAGAAGAAAGAGAACTTAACAATGCACACGCATTGTTTGATCCAAGATATCCATGTATCAGCAAAGCCCATCTTCTCCAGCATCTTGATCAAAAAATCCCAGCAAACGCTGTCATAAGCCTTGTTCAAATCAAGTTTAATGGCCACGGAGGCTTTATGGCCCACTTTCTTGTGCTTTAAAAAGTGAAAAACCTCGTGGGCAACAATGATATTATCTTGAATCTACCTTCCAGGGATAAAGGCAGATTGTTGCTCTGATATAATGCCACTCATGAAAGGCTGAAGACGGTTAACAAGAATCTTAGAGATAATTTTGTAAATGAAACGGCACAGGCTAATGGGTCTAAATTGATTGATCACCTCCGGATGATTCACCTTGGGGATGAGAGTAACATTTGTATGATTAATCTCCTTCAAAATAGAACCTTCAATGAAAAACTTGTTAACCGCTTCAAACACTTCGTCCCCCACAATATCCCAGTATTTTTGGTGACAAATGCCAGGGAATCCGTCTGAACCAGGTGCCTTCAGAGGGCCTCGCTGGAAAACAGCCACTCTAACTTCCTCACGGCAGACAACCTTGGTTAAAGAAGCATTGATTTCAGGTGTGATGATCCTATCTACAAGACTTAAGACATCCTCAAAGTTGCGGTCAGGGA
This sequence comes from Vaccinium darrowii, assembly GCA_020921065.1. Classification (NCBI taxonomy): domain Eukaryota; kingdom Viridiplantae; phylum Streptophyta; class Magnoliopsida; order Ericales; family Ericaceae; genus Vaccinium; species Vaccinium darrowii. Next base: position 11,920,024 of record CM037156.1, read on the forward strand.
GAGCACTGTAGAGGGATTTAAAGTGCTTTCTTATTATGCCTGCGATTTCTTTGTTTTCAGTCAACCACAGGCCATTGCTGTTCTTAAGCCTCACGATCTGATTCCTCTGTCTCTGCTGGATGGTAGTTAAGTGGAAAAAACGAGAATTACGATCCCCCAATTGAAGCCACTGATGCCAGAACATGGCTTCTTTCTGCCAAAGATCCTCAAGCTTATTTATAAGAATCTTCTCCTCCACTCTTCTATTATGGTAGTCTTCCTGATCCATCAGTTTTTGCACTTCGAAAAGTTGCTCTCTGATGTTAGCAATTTGAAGGCATAAATCACCAAACTTCATCTGATGCCACCGTAAAAGTTTGCCTTTACACCCTCAGAGCTTCCTGCACACTTTCACCATCTCAGGACCATTCCAATCTTGAGCCTAGACCTCTGATATAATAGCCCTGCAATCCTCCTCCGTAGTCCAAAGACTTAAACAGCTTGCCAACTCTCTGCAGAGGGATTTCCGTGTCAAGGACCAAAGGATTATGGTCAGAACCGATTGCAGCTTCTACAAAAACCAACACTTTATCAAACAATTCCCTCCACATCGAATTTGCAAACGCCATGTCAATTCTTTCCATAATGAGCTCGTCTCCACCTCTATTGTTTCTCCAGGTAAATTTTGGGCCTTTGAATTGCAAGTCCACCAAACCACATTTGTTGAGCAGATCATTAAAAGAAGTCACCCTCCTCTGATTACACTGTTTACCCCCCTTCTTGCCATCACAATTTAGAACTTGATTAAAATCCCAAATACAGAGCCATGGGAGGCGTTCAAATCGACCAATCTCCTCCAAATTATTCCAGACCACCTCCTTGCTACCACTTGTAGGACACCCGTCAACAACTAACTTGAGTGAACATGTTTCCCTTAGTGCCATGTCGAAATCACGAGAATTTCATTTACCGTTGCTTGCTTAAACTCCTTATTATAGAGTCACTCACATAAAAAGCTTGAATACTACGACACATATCACAAAAAACTTATTAGCGTAGACAACAAACGTACCGTGTAAGAAATACTAGTGTAAACGACAGATAGGAAGATGCAAAAAATAGACATTAAAACCACGGTTAGTCATCATATGCAAACTAAAAGAGCTGAGTGGCATTATACAAGCTTAGAAAAGGGAGTGCTATGTTTTTAAAAAGTACAAATTACAAAATGGTTCGAAGAGGAAGATGATGTGTATGATTGGCAATTCTTCTGTTCTCTTCTCTTAGTATGCCCTAATGACCCCTTTATCAGGTTCAAGATCGAAGTCTACGAGTCGATTATTTATTTGCTTTTTTGGCTTTGTTATTATTATCTATGTAAGCAAATCATAATTTGTTTTGAGCATCTTGGGAACTAAAGGATAACCACATAAGTATCCAGGACACACTCTAGCTATACGGGACTATCAAAAACTTGATAAGGAAAACCAAGTGTGACTTGTGTTTATTTGCTACAATATGCATGCAGCCGTACCGAGTGCGCACCGGTACCCTGTAACTTGTGCACACCTACAGGGCCAGCCCAGGCCCAAGAGGCGTGGGGCTAGGGCACTCCAAAAAGGGCTGATTTTTTTAGCACTCCAACATTTTTTAAAAATAAGCTAGACTAGGACTCTTTTTTTATCCAAATAAAAAAAAAAAAAAATAGTAGTTACAAAATGGCCTAAACCATTGTGGCCCAATCTAAAAAAAAAAGCCCAATATGAGTTACAAAAGGGCCTAAACCTGATAAAAAAAAAAAAAAAAACACGGTCAGAGGTAGTAGTTGACCCAATGGGAGATTTGGTTGGCAAGTACCTCAAATGGAACTTAAAGACAATATTGGATGGTAAGTGTCACCTTCTCGTATCATAAATAGATATATACATGAATTATAATGATTTCAAACAAATTAAGGTGATAAAAAGAAGAATATCATGATCCGAATCAGATTTTTTTTTTTTTTGTTATTTTAATCTAAACAAAACACAACTCATAATCACGTTTTTTTTTTTCAGAACTCAAGCCTCAAAATGTCTGAATCAACTTAAAGGAAACAAATTTACGGCACCTCGAGTACTTCAGGAGCTACTTCACGTTGGTGGTGGTCAACGTACAACTATTGTTATTGCGGCAATGGCATTGGAAATCTACTTCAGGAGCTAAACAATTACCAACAATCTGCCGAAAAAAAAAAAAAGAAAAAAAAAAGGAGCTACATAACAGACAAGACTCAAGAATGTATGATTCTTGTGTATGAATGTTTGACATATTTTGGTGAAATGATTCCACCATCAATCCTTGTACCACTGATATAGTTCAACTCACCATGGCTGTGTTACATCGACTGCTATTATAAGAGCATCTCCAATGACACGCCATATGTGCTGCTATAGCATATTATAGCATAGAGTTATAAGTGAGGTAAAACATATGCTATATTTACATATAACCATATGTTGTGTATATAGCACAAGATCTATTGCTACTTTAGCATGACCATTTGTTTCTACCTCTGTCATCACGGAATCTACAAATAAAATTTAATTGACATTTTGTCAAGAAATTAAAGAAATAACATTTTGTGTTTTGATTTTTCTTGTTATTATATAATGCTTTATAGGATTTTATGTTGTTTTGGCTTTCTCGGATTGTGATTGTTATTCGAAAAATTATTTAAGTGTTGTACTTGTAGGACACAATTTTTGGACTAGACCTAAGGCACTCCAAACCCTTGGGCTGGCCCTGCACACTTGGTACCTCTTTTGCAAAATTCTGTGAGTACCAACCAATGTCCCTCCCACTGTCGCCACCTAACAAATATTTATTAGGGGTGTCAAACGGGCCGGGTCTACACGGGCACGACATGGGCATGACACGTTCAAAGGCGGCACGACACACCAAAGGCATGGTAAAATCCTGGCCCGGCACGACACGACACGGTATAAGTTGGCCCGTGGCACGGCACGGGCACAAAATTGAGCTGGCACAGCACGGTCCAAGGCGGCACGTGGCATGACACGAAGTCAATGGGGCACGAGGCACGGCATGACACGACTTTATTCTAGCATGGCACGGCACGGGGCATGAAAAACCAAAAAAAAAAAAAAAAAGTTAAATACATTATTTCTATGCATTTTATGATAATCCCAAAAAAAGAAGAATTATTTTTTGGTTGTGTTAGTGAATTATATATTTATATCAAGTTTTAAAAAAATGAAGTCGTGAACAAAAAAAGAAAAAAAAAAAAAAGAAACAAAAGGGAAAAAGAAGTTACAATTTTTTTTTTTATTTTTAGAGAGAGAGAGAGAGAGAGTTTGGGCACAAAAAAAAAGAAAGAAAGAAAATAAGCTTTTAATGCAACCACCCTCTCACAGACTCACAATAATGGACCTCCACTTTCCGGACCAAATTTCAACGATCGGAACCGTTAGATGTGTTTAAAACGTGCTTTGAAGGTCCTACCCGAGGATTTGGCAAAAAATACTACCCGAAGGGCTTGATTGGAGTAGGTTTTTATAAAACTGCTTTACGAAAACCTGGTCCGATCAAGCCCTTCCGGGTAGTTTTTTTTTTGCCAAATCCTTGCATAGGATCTTAAAAGCACGTTTTAAACACATCTAACGGTTCTGATTTTGAAAATATTGATTAGGTGGCCTTGAAGTAGTGCATTATAGTACTGAAATTCCACAAGCACTGAATGTGTTCCGATCGTGTGGTTGCTGATATCAGATGATCATTGATTTGGGGGAGAAAGATAGAATTGATAAGATATTAAATCGTAACGATTTAGATCGAACATTCTGTAAAACGGGTCAGCACCTACCTTTCAATTCTATAAATTTAACTTACTTGGTTTTGAACCAAGCTATTATGTTATAGTATAACGTACGATAGCCACATAATCGCAACACAATTATGACGATCCACACCGTTCACTTTGTTTGTCTTGCTATTTTAATCACTCTCGCCAAATTTGAAGTCTATCGGGTATTGAAAGCCCTTTCATTGGGACATTGATTCATTATCAACCGACAATTTGTCTCATTCGATCAAGTACGTAACGATAATTAAATCACGTTATTTTTTGCATAGAGGATATAATCATTCCCACTTAAAATCTAGACGGTTCTGATTCGAAAAAAACTGCTCTGATGGCCGTTGAGTCATGCATTATAGGACATTATTGTTGTTAGATGCACCGAATGTGATCCGATCAGGTGGTTGCTGGCATTTGATCGCCACCACTTTTGGGGAAAATGATATAATTGATAAGATAAGATATGAAATCGTAACGGTTTAGATCGAAAATTCAAGAAATCGAGTCTGCACCTGTCTTTCAATCCTATACATCGAACTTACTTGGTTCTGAACCAAGCCATTATGCTATAGGATAATGTACGCTAGCCACACGATCGCAACACAATTATGACGATCCAAACCGTTCACTTTGTTTGTCTTGCTGTTTTAATGACTCTTGCCAAATTTGAATTCTATCGGGTATTGAAAGCCCATTCATCGGGACGTTGATTCACTATTTTTTCGTCCGAAACACGCAAAATATTTCTCTTGCTAGAAATTCCCCCCAAAATCAAAATATCAACCTTCCCAATCAGCAAAAAGTTCCACGGTAAACTTCCACCAAATTTTTCAAAGTGAAAACCAAAAAATCCCCCCAAAATCAAATCTAAATCTCTAGCTCCCTCCCCCCAAAATCAGATCCCAAAATCCCCCCTCACTCTCCCCCCTCTCCCTCATGGTCTGGTCTCTTCACCCATCCACCACCATAGCAGACCACCGTCCATCGACTCCACACTGATCTCCACCATTAAAACTAAACGTGTGAATTTTAACAGCTTAAAATCCCGACTCCCCATTCATCTGATGTTGTGTATTCCCATTCAACGAGAAAGCACTAGGGTCGGGTGTTCATAAAGGCCTAAACAAACATGAGATAAAATTATTACTTGTAATAGAAAATATAAAAGAGTTTAAGTTGTTCAATTGACATCTATAATAAGCTATGGAGTCGCCTATGACTTTTAATTTGGTTGTTTACATTCAATTGGTTTGTGGATTGATTTTTTGGGTTAGTTGTTCAAATTTTTATGCGTAGGGTGTTCAAATATTTTTAGGTTGGGTGTCCATAAAGGCCTAAACTCAAACAAAACTAAAAATATTACATATATTTTAAACAAAAAATATTTTTTTTGGGTAGTCAATTGACAACGCATAGGCTCATGTGAAGCCGCCAGTGAGAGAAGAAGCAAGAGTATTGGAGTGTTGAAGCCGATGGTAAAAGGGATTTGGAACCATGGTAGTAACTTCCGCTCTACGGGATCATTTGGATGATGTATAAGAGACCCTGACTATTCAATCCGGGGGGATAAAGAGTGATTAGACATTTAGCCCATGTTTTGGCAACAAAAAACACCCCCCGACTAAATAGTCACCGGCTAAATAGCCAGGGGGAAGCCCGATTAAATACAAGCAGGGGGGTGCTTGTATTTAGTTCGGCTCCTCATCCGGGACCAAATGAAGAGCATACCCCTTTGTTTCAAGCAAAAAATATTGAAGCACAAGCACAAACCACGATTGTTTCAAGCAAAAATTTGCAAAATTTTCAGATCTGGGAATTTCAAAAAATACAAACAATTAGGAAAAAGAAAACATATCTGGGTGAGGGATTTGTTGGACCATCACCGGCGCTTTCGTTTTCGTTTTTGTCGGACCATCGCCGTTGATTTGGTTGGATTTCCGTCGTCCCATCGGTTCATGGTTGGTTCTAGAAGAACAAGAAAAAGAAAGAAAGAAGAAGAAGAAACTGACTACTCGCTCTCTCTCCCTTTTAATTGTAAAAATTACACTACATCACCCTATATTTAATATAGTAATTCACTCAAGCCCGTATATATAAACTAGTAGCTATAATAAAACTAGTTTTGTATAATTAACTTCTTTAAAAAATAGGGAAAATTACAAAAAAGCCCCTGAAGTTTCGCCAAATTCTTAAAAAAACACTTGTACTTCGTCCGTTAGCAAAACGACACCTGAATATTATATTCCGTCAACAAAAAAGCCCCTACCGTCATATTCTGTTAATGTTTTTGACAGAGCCAATTAACGATGGTTAACTCCCTCCGTTATCTCTGTTATCTCTCTCAAAACGGCACCTGAACATTATATTTCGTCAACAAAAAAGCCCCTACCGTCTCATTTCGTGATGTCAAAAAAAAAAAAACTCAAAATTCCCAATTTCCCCGTTACCCCTTACAAGGAAAATCACCACCACCGCCGAACACCACCACCATCCACAATTCGAACCACTGTACGACCACCACCAATTCATCTAATTTTTTTTAATTGATACCCATATAAACTACGATTTGTACTAGATTCATCCTTTTGGTACATTATCCATCGCCAACGAACTGCACGTGTTGGCCCAAGGGAGAAGAAGATCCTGTGCTAGTCAGAGATGGGGGGTGGCTGTGGTTTATGTGTGGGCCCCATTCCGGCCTCCAACACGAATGATCCAAACTGTTGATTATTTTTGAAATACTTTTTTGAGTTAACCCTGAAAAATTCAACTCAATCGGATAAATGTAAGTGGTTGACGATTCGATCAAGCACTTACATGTATCTGATTGACTTGAAAATTTTAAGGTTAGCTAGAAAAATTATTTGGAAAATAATGAACGGTTTGGATCATTCATCAGTACATCATAGAGCATGTGTTTGGAAAACTTATCCTGGTGCACAACCAAATGGTAAGTAGGTTTGGGTCCACATAACCCCAACTTAACGCCAATTTGGGGGTTAACTCTCTTCGTTGGTTCCTTCTGTTGGAGACGTCACGAAATGGGACGGTAGGGGCTTTTTTGTTGACGAAATATAATGTTCAGGTATCGTTTTGAGAGAGATAACAGAGATAACAGAGGGAGTTAACCATCGTTAACTGGCTCTGTAAAAAACATTAACTGAATATGGCGGTAGGGGCTTTTTTGTTGACGGAATATAATGTTCAGGTGTCGTTTTGCTAATGGACGAAGTCCAGGTGTTTTTTTAAGAATTTGCCGTTGTGTCAAATGTTGTGTTATTCGTTGTGTCCATGGAACCGCCCCCATATATATATATACTTGAGAAAAAATTGTTAAACAAAATTAATTTTTATTTATTAGAAACAAAAAATATATATACTTGTAATATTTAATATTTTTCATTTATATAAAATAATTAAATTAAGTATTGTATAATTATTTTTTGGATTTATATAATTATTTAAGGGTAGTGTTAATGCCAAAACCGTTTTTGTTTGTGCCAAAAATGTTGTGCTTAAAAACCTTGTACCATGTGCAAGGTACAAGCCTTTTGTGCACAATAGTTTTGGCACAAACAAAAATGGTTTTGACATTATCATTTCCCTTATTTAAATGTATAAGTTAATATGAGCATTCACAAGGACAAAATAGTCATTTGACTAATTTTTACATCATACACCCTCCTCATCCCTCTTTTTTTATCCATCATCCAAACCATGTACTATTTAATCATCCCTTCTTATCTGTCATATCAATGTGGGCTCACACTTCTTATTTAATCATCCCTACTATTTTATCGCCCCTTACTATTTACTCTTAAACTAATACGTCATCCAAACGGCCCGAAATGTGCTTGAACCTTCGCTAAGGGATAATCTTCTGCATGTGTCGTAAATACGAGGGAAATGCGGTTGTAAAATGCCTATATTCGCATTAGATGTGAACTGCAAAGTTTGTGTTCCACTAACAAAAAACTGTTTTTTTAAAAACCGAGACATGTCATTATCTCACAATACATCACATAAAAAACCATGAAAACCAGTTTATTCAAAAAACCACCTTACCGGAACAAATGTATAGTGTATTCATGGTTTAGATCCTCATATAGATGCATCAAACTTTTAGGCCCCGTTCCGCTAAAAAAAAAAAGTTTTGTTTTAACTCAAAAACTATCTCATTCCACTAACAAAAAAACCACTTAGTTTTTTTGCAAAACTAAAACCCAAAAAAAAGCCAAAAAACTAGTTAGTTGAACAAGTTAGTTTTTTTGCAAAACTAAACATACAAAACACTCGTTTAATGGAACAAGTTAGTTTTTTTTTTTTGCAAAACTAAAAACCAAAAGACTAGTTAGTGGAATAAGTTAGTTTTTTTGCAAAACTAAAACATTCAAAAAAACCAAAAAAAACCAAGTTAGTGGAACACAGTTTCGAAGTCTAGTGATTCTTCTGAAGTTCGGGGCGCTTATGCAAATCTCTTTGAATTGGCCGCAAAAAGAGTTTCGGTGTGTCTTACTACCAGAATTTTGAACATGTATTTTCATTTCTATTCCTTGAAATGTTTTTCCAAAAAACATCCTCCAGTTGTAACTCCAAAAATTGATGTTTCTAAAAAAGTGTGAGCGCAGTTTCCAGCAAAATTTTTACTCTAAAGTTTTTTTTATTAAGTAATTTCTTTTTAAAACGTGATTCACTCGTTCTTTGGTAACTGTCAAGTATGAAGTATGACAAATGACAATTCTGTAGCACTAACAAGTGTCGCATGAGAATGGCATGAGAATGAGACAACCAAACTATTTAGCAATGAGTGGCAAAATTTTACTAGTAAAAAAAAAAAAAAGGTTCAATGGATAATTTAAAATATACGTTAGCTAAAAATTGTTTCGATATTTATCAAGGTATTAAAAAAAAAATTGAAATGCATTTATTTGTTGGTAGAGGATGGCTGCCACATTGGCCAGCAGTATCATTTGCTAAATTTAAGAGGGGTTGTTACACATAACTTATTTTATTTGTGTGACTTTTTAAACTTTTAGAATTTTGAATTTGTTCTAGTTTTGGTCATAACATCGTACTTTAATTTCTGATTTCTCTCGTCGAGATAAATCACGAAACTTAAAAAATCCGACACAAATTGACAAATTTTTTTTTTTAATAAAAGACAATAAAAACATAAAGTGTAGGGGAACAAGGCTCGATAAAATTTTATCAGCCAGTGGTGGTAACCCCCTAGTGCCTGTGGACCCCACCGGACTTTTTTGTTGCAATCTCAATTGTTTAATTTTTGATAAACCTATCGATGTCCGGTGAAACTGATTTTTCGCGTGAATGTATTATTTTGTGGGTCTCACAAGATGAACATTACAACAAAAAATGCACAGTGAAACCCATGTTGTCTACATGATAAAAACACTCGCATTTTAACCAAAAATCTACTTTGTTTCGTAAATTGACTTATTCCCAAACTGACTTATTGCTTCTATAGTGTAAGTTTTCCATTTTCTAAAACTCCTAAACACTAATTTTGAAATGGATTATTCTCTTCATATATATCAAATACTTTTAGGAGTTTTAACACTTTCAGAAATTTGAGGACTTTTAACTAAAAACGGGAACTCGTGCGAAATAACCTCACAAAGCAGCACAACAGAGGAGGGCAATAAGGTACTCCTAGTTACACACCCCCTTCTTTTCTTTTCACTCACAACAAAAAATTTTAAGAAGGCGTGTAGAGTTTATTTTGGACCCATTTTAATTATTCAAACCGTCTATTGGGTACAAAATATCATCTTGGAAAAAATCAAGTTAATCAGATATCAATAAATGTTTGATTTGTCTTGAAAATAATGGACAACTCACAAATTCAACCATATCTTATTTTCAATAGAAATGAAGAACTTATCGGTATTCGATCGATTTTATCTTCTTCAGCAATGATCAATAGTACATTATTATTTACAAAATAAACGGTTTGAATGATGAAAGTAGATGCTGCTACTCACCTCATGCAAACCAGCTGATGAGGCCCAGTTTTTTGGGCAACCCAAGTGGTTTGCCAAATGCGATCTTGTAGGACCCATTTTCGGGGTCCCACAAAACGATCCAAACTGTTTAATAATTTTAAAATAATTATTTAAGGGGTCTTGAAAAAAAAAATAGGCCCATCGGATATTTTTACATAATTGATCTAATTTGTTTAGTTTTCACTCAAAATACAAGATCCTAAAGTTTGAAAAACTCTTCAAAAAAAGTTATACAATTGTACACTCGGTAATTCATTGATCTGAACTAGAGATATTGTAGTTAATGCTCGTTAAAAAAATTATCTAGTAAAAAAATTATTTTGGTCAGGCATGGATTGATATATATAAAAAAAAACAAATATAGAATTTCCCACCCTAAACGCGAGCCGTTCCTTCTCATAACCCTGTTCTGTTTTCAAGTACTAGTACTGGACACAGCAGACGGGTCTGAGAAAATCGCACCACTGTCGAAAGAAACCCTAGCCCCCAAATCCGAAACCCTAATCCCTAATAACTTCTCTCCTCATCCGCCATGGCCGGTAAGAAGCGAAAGGTCCGACCTTCAGAGCCTGAACCATCCAACGCACCTCACATCGAACCCCAATTTCAACATCAAGAGGTCAAGGCTGAACCAGAACAAGGAAAAGAAGAACAGATTGAAGCTGAACCAGAAGAACAGCAACAGACCAATCAACAAGGCGTAAAAGACGAACAAGAAGAAGAAGAAGAACCAATAGAAAACATGGAGGATGACGAGAACGACAAAGGAGGAGAACAAGAAGAGGCACAAGAGGGCGGTGGTGAAGCAATAAAGACGGATCAGGAAGAGAATGGTAAGGAAGAGGAAGAGGAAGCGGAGGAGGAGTTGGAGGAAGAGCCTGTCGAGAAGATTCTAGAGCCATTCGGCAAGGAACAGCTGGTTGTTCTTGTCAAAGAGGCTGTTTCAAAGCACCCTGAATTGATGGAGCTTCTTCACAAGCTGGCCGATGCCGATCCCGCTCACCGCAAGATATTTGTCCACGGCCTAGGTTGGGACACCAATGCTGAAACCCTAATCAGCGTGTTTGGTAAGTATGGAGAGATTGAAGATTGTAAGGCTGTGGTTGATAAGGTCTCTGGTAAGTCCAAGGGCTATGCCTTCATTCTCTTTAAGCATCGCAGTGGGGCTCGAAAGGCCCTTAAACAGCCTCAGAAGAACATTGGGAATCGCATGACCTCCTGCCAGTTAGCCTCGGCTGGACCGGTTCCGGCTCCTCCCCCCACGGCTCCGCCTGTTTCGGAGTATACCCAGCGGAAGATTTTCGTGAGCAATGTGTCTGCCGAGGTGGATATTCAGAAGCTTATTGAGTTCTTTGCGAAGTTTGGTGAGATTGAGGATGGGCCTCTGGGATTAGATAAGCAAACTGGGAAGCCAAAAGGGTTCTGTCTTTTCGTGTATAAGTCGGTTGAGAGTGCAAAGAAGGCCCTAGAAGAGCCCCATAAGAACTTTGAAGGTGTCACTCTTCATTGTCAGAAGGCTATTGATGGTCCTAAACCTGGTAAGCCCTACTTTCAGCAGCAGCAGCAACATCATCATCCTCATCACCAGCAGTACCATCCTCACTCTTCAAGGAAGGACAAGAACAAGTATTCTGCCGGTGGTGGGGCTGGACCCGGACACCTTATGGCTCCGTCCCGACCTTCCATGGGCTTCAATCCTGGTGTTGCTGCAGCACCTGCGTTGAGCCCGGCTCTTGGGCAGGCGTTAACCGCCCTTCTTGCTACTCAGGGAGCTGGGTTGGGGCTGAATAACTTGCTTGGGGGACTTGGTGCACCAATGAGCCAGGGAGTGCCGCAAGTTATGAATAATGCTGGTGGGTACGGGAATCAGCCTGGTGCTAGCTATGGAAATCAGCAAGCAATGCAGGGTGGGTATCAGAACCCACAAATGGGGCAAGGTGGTGCCGGTAGGACGCAGCCTGGTGCTGGTGCACCTTACATGGGTCATGGTTACTAGGTCAGTTAAAGATATACCCACTGCATGGTAGCTTGTTGTTTTCTCTTTCTTGTAATTCTTTTCTTGCTGCTGATGTGCCCATCCTTGATTCAATTGTGAGTTCATTCACTAGTCATGAATTGATAGCAATAGAACGAAGGAAATGATAATGATGTGGTAGCATAAAGGAAATCTTCCACCCTAATTGTATTTGTCCTTTCTGGGTAGTTATTTGAATCCACCATTTGGGTCGTCTCATGCTGAAGAACTTCTTCTTTTGATTATACCTCTCTATGCATAGGATCTTCAATTTCTTTGCACCAAAATTGAAGAGAATATGTCAATTAGTCATGCTCAGAAGTCCTTTCATTTTTATCCAAAAAATATATTTGCTGCCTTATCTTACTCGTTGTGAACTCGTAACTGCTACATTTCATGAATATTTTCTGTGGTTGATGTTGCTGTTCCATGGTCAAACTAATTCTGCTTTCTGAAGGCCCTGAAAAGTGCAGGTCTCTTTACTTCTATACCTAAACAGGAAAGAAAAGTGCTGTTCAATTTTGGCTGACTAGTGTGAACTCTCCGTGAACCTTGCTCTGTTTTCTGAATTTTAAGGATAAGAAATTAGGCGATTTTAGCTGATGGCTTGCATAGAACTTCTTACAACCCTGTAGGAGCATGTGGTATTCATAGTAAGACTAATCAAAAAGACTTCTTACTGTAGAGGCCAATTACAACAATGTGTTGTCCTCTGGATGGAAACCTATGATAGTTAGCGAGCCTAATCAATTGTCTGAATGTGTTTTGGATGTATTTTGGTTGCTTAGATACAAATTGGTTTACACTTGATATTAAGTTTGACTAGGTATTACATGGACTCAGTTTTAGTATTATAGTGAGGGACTAGGGTATCTATAATCTTTTAATTGTCTGATGATTTTCTCAATTCTCCTACAAATTATCTTACATTGGCCTTCATAAAATGTTGAGGTAATAGCCCTTTGGTGGCAAAACACACGATCCCATTTCTCCCTCTCTACATATGTTACCCGCTATCACTTGCAGATATTGTGGGATGAGATCGATTGTCTTGTGGGTGTTGTTGTTTGCAGTGGTGTTCTTCTATCTGGTGAGGGTGTAGACGGAGATTACTATTTTGATTGTCCTTGGTTCCTTTCTTATACGAATTGTTTTGTGGCATCGATAATTTGAAACATCTTGTATTCCCTTCAGTGAGGTGTCTTGCCTCGTCGTTTTCGGGAGTAAACTGGTATGTTTCGAACTCCAATTTTTTAACTTCTTATTTCTTGCCATGTGCGGTGGAAATATTGTTTTGCGCAACAATTACATTTCAGTTTTAACTTTTTCTACGAAGCTTTGATATTTGTCCCCACGGCCACTGTCAGATTATTGTTTTGTACTCGTTATCTTTTAATAGTCCATTTTGTGTTAAACATTCTTGTGTTTGCATATGAGTTGGAAATATGAAAATCTTTAAGTTTGATTTATCAAAGGTATGGGGTTCAAGGTTCAGTTTGTTACAGATTTTTTATGCTCAAAATAGTTTCCTCTTAAACTAGAGATTTTATGGTTTACGTATTCATTGTGCAGATTCCTCCATAGATGCATCAAACTTTTTGTTTTGGACTGGTGATTCTTCTGAAGTTCAAGGCACTCATGCAAACGACGTCTTTCTCAAAAAGTTACTGTTTACCTAAAGACCAGGATCTTAAACCTGTACTTTTAAATTGCTATTCAAGTACTTATGTTCCGTGGAATGTTTTTGAAAATGTAGTAATTGACTCCAATATTTTGTGTTTCTGAAAGTGTTGGCGATCTGGTATGATTTCCTACCGAGAACGATTTTCCGTATTTTTAGGCTGTTTATTAGCAACCATTTTCCAATTTGACTGCTGTCTTAATGGTGTCTTATCGCTCGACTTTGGCCACATTGTTTGTGGCTTTTTTATGATGGTAAAATATCTTCACTTTCCTTGCTGTGATGCTGATAATTTTTTTCCCGGTAATGCAATGTCTGTTGCTCCTCAATCATGGGAATTGTTAAACAGAATATTATTTTTTGCAAGTGTTTCAAGTCTTTATTGCTCTCTCCCATCTTTGTAATTCATGGAAAATTTGCTTATATTTATTTAGTATTTTACTCGTCAAAGAGCAAAACTTCTGCTGGTGTTTCTGTTTTTATCAGTTCATTATATCAGCTCCTTCCATGGTCCACACATGGAATCAACTTTTACGGCATGGCATTCAATTTTTTCTAAATGGCATTAACTCATTCTCTGAACTGCTCTTATGACTATCACTAATGCTGGTGACCTTGGGTAACTCTAGCAAACTGTTGCACGAAAATGAGATTTCCGAGGAGCTTTCTCCCTTTTCCTGTCTTGTTTTTTTCTACTCCCTTGCTTTTGGTTCTTGGCTAGAGCCACCAAACTTGGTCAAGTATTGGGTGGAAAGCATGACAACACGTGCTTTTGTTTGTGTGGTGGAGGGTAGGGTGGTAAAGCCTGTTGGAGGAGAAACAAATTTTTTCAGATCTATGGTAATTTAACACCTTTTGATGCTTGAAGTGGAAAGAACACTTCTTTAGTAATTGGGAGCAATAGCTGGTGAGTCGTATCAAGTGAATAGTTACTTTGGGTTCAGGTTCTTGAAGTGATGTTTGAAACTATTCAAAAAAAAAGAATTGAATTTTCCTGATCAGGGTCGCCTGAGAATGGCTGGTTGTTCACTGTCCTGTACATTTTATTTTAAATAGCTTGATACTAACAAGCACAACATATTTTAGCATCATCACATATCTGTGGTGGACATGGGTATGTTCGGACACGTTCAGGACATGCGTCACATTGGCGCCCAAATATGTCTCCAAATTTTTATTATTTAGACACGTTGGGGTCATGCTTGGACGCTTGAAAAGTCAGATAGTGAATATAAAAATTTTGATCTGTGAATGTATCTGCGTGTCCGTGTCCATATCCATGCTTCTTAGGCCTGATATGTATGTTCGGACACGTTCAGGACACACGTCACATTGGCGCCCAAATATGTCTCCAAATTTTTATTACTTAGACAGATTGGGGTCATGCTTGGACACTTGAAAAGTCAGATAGTGAATATAAAAATTTTGATCTGTGAACGTATCTGCGTGTCCGTGTCCATATCCATGCTTCTTAGGCCTGATATTTCTCAACTCCTGTTCCCTCGTCCTGAGGTTC
The DNA here is from genome assembly GCA_020921065.1 of Vaccinium darrowii. Classification (NCBI taxonomy): domain Eukaryota; kingdom Viridiplantae; phylum Streptophyta; class Magnoliopsida; order Ericales; family Ericaceae; genus Vaccinium; species Vaccinium darrowii. Next base: position 11,935,096 of record CM037156.1, read on the forward strand.
GATTTTAGATTATGATTGATATGGCTCTTGATGCCTAGTAAGCCTGTAGCTTGGTGTTGTGCGTACACAGATCTCCCATGCAACTTTGATGGCTTACAAGGGTATAAGGATATGGGCCATATGGTTCTAATTGTCGATTGTTCTGGTCAAATCCAAGGAGTAACCTGTACAGAGTTCCTTAATGAAGATGCATAGTCTGATACTGATCGATGGAGTGCTACATAAAAGGGCAGTTTGGAACATTGGTTGGTTACTTGTGTTCTCCCGCATTTCTGTTTTCTTAGGCTTGCTGAATTTGTTCTGGTGTTAGGCCGAAGTTTAGCTGGCTAGTTCACTTTGTAGTCCTCCTGTTTTTGCGTGCATTAGCTTTTGTTTTTCAGAGTTCAGTTTTAGGCGTCGTTTTCGATTTAAATAGTATTTTACACAAGAAAGCCATCGAAAATGTTTTAGGAAAATAATCTCCTCTTTGTTTTCTGCCCTTTGCCCATCGAAAATGTTAGGAAAATAATCTCCTCTTTGTTTTCTTCCACTTGGAAAGATGTGTTTAAGCCTTAGTAATACCAAATGTATAAACTGACATGCTCAAGCGCTGGTCACGCCGAGCTCGACCGAAGGCCATTGGTCAAGGCCAATAAAGATGGACTTTTGTGTTTGAAGATGTCGGAAGCTCTACAGCCACCAAGCAGCGAGGTTTGAAATGCCAAAAATGACTTGCAGCAGTTCTGCATTTAAATCGTTTTGGAGGTATGATTGGTTACTAAAAACTGTTTTACTTGCCCTTCTACCCAATCGAACACAGGAAAAGTATTTTACAACATTTTACATCCAAAAAGTGGAGCTTTTGTGTTTCCTACTTTTGATTCGTCTCAATGTTTTGATTACCGACTCTTAACCTTTTTTGACCTTATCTAACATCCTCTCATGGTGTGGTGACAAAACTGACAGTTGCTCCAAGCTTATGGTGCGATCATTTTGGGTTTTAAAAATTTCTATTTTAATTCCTTTATTCCTTTTAGCTCCTATATTTACGAGCCTTGGAGTTGTATTTGTTGTTCTTGCTGTATTCCCATCAGGTTGGCCTGGAGCTGGATGTGATGTTATCTGCTGGGAAGAGTGGGTATTGATGGAGGAAGGACCCTCGTATCAACTTTTGGTCTGATTTTTTAGGCTGGTGGTGTTGGACTGTGACACCCAACGAACCTTGTATGTATCGCGTTGACTTTCATCTTGGCGATTGGGGCGTAGCAGAATCACTACAAATGGCAAGGGGTGTTTAGCCCATTGAGGTTTACATTGGGTTTCTCTTATGATCCTATCATCTCGTCTAATATATTGGGACGGGGGATTTCGATAAATCATTCAAGTGATTACTCAAGTGAAGCCCAGAGCCAGTGGGAAGCTACGAAACGTGATTTTGTGCCAAAGTCACCAAATGTATGTGGATGTGCACTTATAAATGATGGAATCAGGTCCCGTCCCTTGCCTCCATCTGTCAATTAATGTAATTTTTTCTGTTTCTTTCTTTGGAAAGTACAGTAATAAATCTTTAAAACAGAGAAATAAAGCCGTAACATTAGGCCAAAAAACACAGGAAGAGGAGATAAACTGTTAACTCGGTTGCCTTTTCTTTTTGGATGATGCTAGCTTGGTGGTTTCCCCTCAACTAAGCCAGCCACCAAGCGACGTCCTACTCCTAGTCTATATTACATTACACAACGTTTTTCAGAATGTCTCTCTCACAAGTGTCCTCCGTGGCACATTGGAGGGCCGTGATTGAATTTTAAAGTTTCTTCTCAACTAATCCGATGGATAAAATTACTTTCATTTCAAAATTCAAAACCCAAAATTAAAGGAATTGCCTTATACGGCTGAGATTGAGAGAAACAAATCAAACGGCTGAGATTGAGAGAAACAAATCAAACGGCTTAGAGGGACTTCACTCAATTTCATCCCACCTAATCAAGGATACACAAATCAAAGCAAAGGAAGCTTTGAACGAGATTTGCAATATAACCATGATGCAGAAATTTGCAATAGAAAATGTCCACCCGTTATCTTTTATTTTTGCCAAATAGGGATCGCAAAAATATATGCACGGGATATTCTATGGGCAAACATGAGCGAAAACATTTTCTATATTGCAAATTTCTTAACAACCCTTTGATTTCCTTAACCTATAATTTCAAAATTTGAACGAGATATTTTATGAAAAGGAAGCTTTTTTTAGCCCTTTTAATATATGCACGGGAATTATCAGTATTTCCTTTGCCGTTCACAAATTTCCTTTGATTGCATGCAGTAACATTTCCATCCTTAATTGCAGTAATATTTCCTTTGATTGCGGTTCAAAAAAATTTCCCACTAAAGTTGTTTTCATTCAAAAAGGCTTCATTAGTTTCCCAAAAAAGATTGGTATTCATATTATTTACCTTGGTTGGAGTCACCGCTATGTCTTTGGATGGAGTCCAGGCCGGCCACCTTTTATGTGAATGAGTGTAAGCTTCATTAATCAACATTTTGTTTCCTTTTTTTTTTTTCAAGGGAACACCAGTTACATTCGCTAGCTACTAATTTGTGCTAATTTCATTCTTTGAATTCCTCCCAAATCAAGTAATGTTGGTGGCGCGTGATAAGCCAATATAATGCAAAACATTGAGCTCTCTATTTTTTGTTTCAACGATTAAAGTTGCTCTAATAATTCGACCTTTTCATTTTCGAGAGGGAAGGGAATGTACGTAAGTGGGACTTCGTTCCATTGCTATGGGAATTTGTTCAATATACGCATCCCATCACTTTGATCTCAACTTATTTTTTTTATTCTCAACCACTTTTTCTTTTCCATTTTTTTGGTAGTCTATTTTACTGTATTTTGAAATTAGGTTTGTTAAGGTTGCTCTCAAGTATAAAGTTAACAAGTATAAAGTTAATTGGTGGTTCTAAATCATTTTCTTCTTTGGATAGGCATATTCTTTTTGTTCTCATTAATTTTGAAGAATTTCATAAATACCTATAACTTTTAGAGTTTGAGGGGGTGTTCCACTAAGGTAGTTTTGTTTTAAAACTGCCTTGGTTTTTGTGTTATGTGATGTATTGTGAGAGGATGACTTGTCTTGGTTTTTGAGAAAAACTAGTTTTTGGAAAAAAAACTAGTTAGTGGAACACCCCCTGAATCTACAATTAGGAATTGGTGGATTTTGTTCCTATTTAAATTCCTTTTTTGAGGAAAAAAATGTTTATCCTGTAGTTTATTTCATTTCCTTTCGTTCTTCTGTTATTCATAAAAACTATTTGTTTACGAGTCTGCTATGTTATCACTTACTGTCGAGTTAAGGTTATGCCATGTATGCTTTCTTTTTCCTTTTTCTCTCAAATATCCAAAGCCAAAGTGGGAAATCACCCCAAAAAAATTCCTGTGATTGTCATCATTTTGACCTCTACTTTCAAAAGGTGCAAACAAAATGTGTATCATTGGAGCAACAGGTGTGCTAAATACTTTGCCAAAGCCGAACATTGGCAAAACAAATTGTAACGACCCTGATTTATGGTAAATAAAAAAAATCATTTATTAAATTGATTTTTCTTTTTTTTAATAAATTACTCAAATTATTTTCTTTGTTTATAACTCTTTGTCTAACTATTTTTACCATCTACTTTGGCTTTTTTTTTTTTTTTTTGGTTAATCTATTATGTGGGAGTGGTTTTGAGAGCGGGTCATTGTTATTAGGTCTAACTTTTTTTTCCTCAGTGAAAAAGAACTTTTATTCAAGGTCGAAGGGGTACATTGGGAAAGGAAGGATATAGTATGCATCACCTCTATAACAGTCGTTCCAACTAGGGTGGCACCAATGTCTTAGAGCTATCATGTGCACCACCAACCCAATAGGACACCAATGCCTTTGGTACTAGACGATTCGCGTGGTCCTAAATGGGGGGAATTGAATTTGAATTTCGTCCTTTATCCTTACAAATAAGGATCAGTGGTGTTTTGCAAGCTTTGATCAATCCAACTATCTAACAACTTGATATCGTTATTGATATAGGGATGATGGCTCATGCACTGGGGTGATCTACATTGAGTTAATTGGTATGGTCAATTATAAAGCAGGCTCCCGAGAGCTGAGGAGGTTGAGGTACGAATTATCTCCCAAATTGCCTTACGGCTACATTTTCTTCGTAATGGAATTTGGAGCTATCATAGTACGCAAAGTCGAAAGTCATGTTCAGATAATAAAAGTAAAACCACCTCAAATGTCTGTTAGTTCGAACGGTCATTTCTTTTCTTTCTTAATTTTACTTAAATTGGAATTGATTAGATAGATGATGCTCAATTTAAAAAAATTCAATTATTGGCGGTGTGTGGACGCCCCTCCAGAGATTCTATCGATTCGGAGTCGCTACCCGAGTTTTAGCGGATTGTCCCCGAGGAACTGAACTCGATTGACTTGTGCCTCATTCAATGAATAAGGATTACTAGCCCGTCATCACCATACTATCTTAGGTTCGGGAGCTCAGTTACGAGAGGGGAAGAGTTTTATGGCACCCCTCTCGCCCGGTTCAATGACCGGTCTCTACTAAGCTTTTGTGGGATCATGGGAAATGTTTATAATTCAACTTTGAACAAGTACGGGAAAATGGGGATGGGAACCATGTATCAATGCTAGCACGACAATAGACTACGGTGTATGCATGTGTATTATGAACTACATGAGTGATAATGTTATGCAAGTATGAACAAACAAGAAAATTAAACAGCAGGTAACAATGTTAGGATATACAGAATGATAACAAGGTAATCTGAAACAACATCACAAACCACCGCAGGACTAAACCAATCTGATCCCTTGTCAGGGGTTTGAGCGCTCAAACTCTCCTCACCCAAACATGCTTCCATTGATTTTGGCTTTTTAAGAACATGATTTAGTTACTGTTTCCCATTTGAAAACAGCATTTGAATGATCAAACAGAATGGTATAATTACCTCAACATGGGTTTGAAACTCATTTATGAACCAAATGAGATAAACGGTACAGAAGGAGTGAAAATTCAAAGCTTTAAAACTTTGCAGAATGTTCAAAATACCAAGAACCAGCTGAAATGAGAGAATTTTGAATGGATCAGAAGACAGTTCGAACGCTCAAAGATGGGGCTAGAGCGCTCAAACCATCTCCTGGGTTTGAGTATTTCTGCTCCAATCTGCCCTCATTCGGATCATAAACAAGCTCAACATGGCATATGATGATGCATAAAAGATTGAAACTTTATAAGCATGAATAAAATAAACTTGAGGTGTCCACATAGGTGGGGAATGAGTATTAGGCCATGCATAAGCATGATTGGAGTGAGAAAAGGGAGGGGATTAGGTTGGTTTAGCCAAACAACAACACAAACACTGCAATAAGCATAAAGCATAATATAGGGATCAGAGAAATAAACAACAAATACATGAATGAACAAGGCTTGAGCGCTCACTATGCATGGCTTGAGCGCTCAAACCCCATTCAAGGGATAAGAGCTTCTATGATTTCTGGCCATCTCTTATTATTAATATGGTTTCCAAGCTTTCTGATCATGATACAACAGTGTAACATGAACTTATTCATCTCATGAACAAGGTTCATTCATTGCTTGATGATCAGAAAACATCATTTCCATGGCTTTTGGCTTCATTGATTCATGATCAAAGGTTAAACAAGTTGATTTGAGAGTACTTAAACCAACCAAAAGCCATCAAATAATGGTATCAATCATAAGAAGGCATCAAAAAACACAAAAAGAAGAACAAGACTCAAACAGTTTGAGCGCTCATAGTGTTTACATTGAGCGCTCAAACCATTTGGGGCTGGGATTTCTGAAAATCATTTTCTTTGTCATTTCAGACCTTGTGAGCTCATTAGAGGTATGAAGAACCTTCATGAACCCACCGGTCTCCCTCAGGATGACCAACCCGTAACTATTACATGGTTTTCCTACCTTTGGACTAAGATCAAGGCTTGATTTTTGATGGTTATGTGAGTAGGTGAGTGATGGCTGTGTTTAGGAGTACAAGGTAGGCGGTTTTGAACAGATTATTAGAATGTAGGTTGGGATTGAGTGGGTTTCAAGTTGATGGTGATGTATTTGGGATTTTTATGAGGTGATCAAGTGGGTTTTCTTGGTTTTGAATGAAAGAGCTTCAATGGAAGGATGAATATGACCAAAGATCACTGGAAATGGGTTGTTAGAGAGAGAGGGGGTGGATGATCAGGGTATAATGGAGTGTGTAACCTCTGCAAATGGTGTAGAGGGGTGGGTTTTATAGAGAGAAATGGGGGGAAAGTTGATTAGTTTGAAATGGGGGGCCTACCAGAATAATTTAGGCCCTCCCTAAGGTCTATTATATGCATGCGAACAACAGAAAAATGGCTGGGTGGCTACCATGCAGTTAGAATCTCATCATTAGATACTCTACCAGTAACAAACTGGACAGGGTTTGAGCGCTCAAACAAGGGGGTTTGAGCACTCAAACCCCTTTGAGATCAGTGGTTGGTTTTGGGTTATTTTGGTATTTTGGGGGGCATTTTGGTCATTTAGGTTAGTTTAGGTTGTTTAGGAATGGTTTTGGGGCGGTTTGTGATGGTTTAGGGCAACTTCGAGCCTTTTCTTAACCTCAAGGTATCCACGGGTGGTTTTTCTCATCATCGGGAGTACTTGGCAAGTATCCTGGGTCAAAATCGGGGTGTCTACACGGTGTATGCATAGGTAAAACAAACTTGAAAACAGATCGTTCGAGTCGTGCCTTTAGGCACGGGCATGCGTTTATAACAGAAATCCCACTTCACACCATTCATGGTATTAAAAAAAAACGACTGCACCAGAATCTAAACGCTTATTATGTGATTTCAGATCATGATTAGAATGTAGGACACGTGAATCATGTTCCAACAAGTACATAGTAACCACTTGATCTTGATTATTATTTGGTTAATTTATTCGTTTCTTATAGGTACTTACTATGAAGAAGTTGATACGAAGATGGCAAGGAGATACAAAGATGTCCTAAATAACGATGAAGAAATTGAAGCTGCTCAATATTAGACGCACCCATAGTTTTGCTTTTGCTTAAATGCACTCAACATAGGTTTTGTTTAATTGGTTGGAAACTACTTCTTCATTTTGTTTCAGAAATCATTTTTGCTGAAATTAGTTTGATGGGCCATGTTTGAGGTGTATTCGGAAAATTTATCTGGCGATAAGTATAGTTTATTTGTTAGAATGGAAAATTGTACTTAGGCTGTGTTCAATACATCGTGTGCTGGTGTTTGGGCAGACAGCACTGACATGTCCTGGGAAAACGGTTATAACTTTTAGCTCGGGTATCCGATTGGTACACCGTCTTTTGATTCTGAAACTAGACTCATATACCTTCGATTTGATGTATGGTTTATGCTCTAATTCCTTCTGGAGAATAGCAGTTTTTAATTTGAAGTTGGAGGAAAATCTGTTTTGGGAAATTTTCAGCAGGTTCTGGGTTAGTTTGATGGTTGATTAAAAATAGTTACAGAACTTGGAAAATTCTGAATTTTTGATATGATGATCAAGTATGAGTTTGGAGGTTGTGGTAAAAATTTCGTGGGAAATGGATTAGTAGATTAATTCTGGAAATTCGCAGAGTGCAGCACTGTTGGGTCGTAGTATGCATTTTCATGCATTTCATTTGCATTTGGGCATGAATTTTAGTAGTGAGCTTATGGGTGATGTATAATTGTTATTATAGGTGATGTTATTGTAAGGATGGTTGTGGTTATGCCTTCGGTGCATAGAGGTTGAGCATTTGGCAGAGTTGGTCTTGTTGTGACAGGTGAGGATGTACAGCTTCTATAATAAATAGAAATGTGTAGTGTTTATGTGGTGTTTTCAAATGTGTGGTGTGATTATTGATGTTTTGAAAACTCTCCTTGTGATTTTTGTATATGTTAAAAATATTATGTTTGGACGGATTAAATGATTTTCAGTGATGGATCAAATGATTTCTGGTGGGTGAAAAGAGAATATTTTATGCCTCTTGTGCCAATGTTTAGTTTGCAAGGTTGGCAACTTGCATTCGTGGGCTGTGCTATCTGGCTGTGTGCCAGCATTTTAGCCAAAAAGTTACAAGGTTGGCATCTTGTAGCGTGGGCTGTGCCAATATTTTAGTTTGCAAGGTTGGCAACTTGCATTCGTGGGCTGTGCCAAATGTGAGCAGTGCAAGCTTAGTTCTTGCTTTCTGTGTGGGCTGCACCTACCATTGGTGATAAAGAATGGCCCTCGTCACCGCCACTATATGTGAGCCTGTGAGCGAGGTAACGGTACCGTCATAACTCCCGGTCGTGAGGTTGGCGACTCGTTGGCACATTGGGTAAATTGATTTGATATTATTTTATATTGTGAAAGAAAATGTGAAATATTTTGTAAACCTGCAGAGGTGTGTTGATGAAATGGGCCGGTGGGCCGTGTTTTTGAGATGAGCCGATAGGCTGTGTTTTTGGGATGGGCCAGTGGGCCAAGTTTTGAGATGAGCCGGTGGGCTGCATTTTTGAAATAAATATGGTGGGCTGTGTTTTTGAGATAAAAGTGTGGGTGTGATGTTTAAAACTGTGATCCATCTGAATTGTTTAAGCAAATGTGTTGGTGTGTGTTTATGCTTCGATCCATCTAAATACTTATCATTTCCATTTATTATGTTGCTAACGTACATCCTCCTGTAACCTTTTTGGTGGCAGATTTCTCAGTTGAGCTAGACGTCGGTCCACTACAGTGCCAGGGTGTCAGTCAGGTGTTCATAGAGGTTGAGATTTATAATTCTGTCAGTTAGAGGGTGTTGTAGAATGACTATATAAGGTGAGGTTGGTGTGGTTCAGTACAAGTCTAATATGGTTGACTGTACAATTGATGTGGAGGTGTGAACACCTGTTTATTTTTATTGGTTCTGCTGCGAGCTGTAGCCTGATTTTGAGTATTATTTTTTTTTAGAGGCCGGAAAGGCGTACAGGTGGTGACAGGTGTCCAGTCACTTTGTGCAGGTTATATCTTGCCAGAGCGGGGTGTGACAGTTTTGGTATCAGAGCCTAGGTTATAGGTTCTGTAGACTTTTTGAGAGTGTGGCACTTGTGGTGGACCATAGGCGGTGTTGTTCCGAGTTCTTGAGTCTAGGTAAAACCTAGAATGTTGAGAAGAGTGTCTCGGGGGTGAGAGTAATGGGTGCATACATACATGTAAGATTCATGCATATTTTCTATGTTTTGTTTTTGCAGCAGTTTGATAGAAGAAAGTGATGGGACAGAGGTGTCATATTTTTTTGCGTGTGTTAGTGTGGGGGGGCAAGAGGTACAACATGAGTAAGTAAATTAGTTTGATCCAAATGCTGGAATGTTGGAGGTTATACTGGGATTGGCAGAGAAAATGCTCAGCGTGGTGGTTAAGAATGACATGGTGGATTGATTTGAAGAGTGACTGGCCAGCACACTTCAAAACAAACCTCTGATGTCACTCTATTACCACGTGTGAGTGGATGGAGGTGTGTAAAGAAGTACATGCGCTAGAGCAGGTGTCGAAGTGAAAGAGCATATTTGTGTATTTATTATGAAAGTGTGCGATCCTGCGTTTGTTTGATGTGTTAGGTGCATAATGTGTTCGGAAATGAGGACATGGTGCAGATGTTAAAGAATTTATTGGAATTATTGGTCCTATAAAGGTATAAATTAGTTGGGAGATGTGGTACGTATTTTCGATGAGATAGGCTGATGAAAAAGAATTGAATACACATGTTGAATATAACTCTCTGGGCATTGGAGGCAATGGTAGGGATATTGAGGAGAATGAATGGATGAAATATAATTAGTCTAAGTACTTGAGGTTTGTAGATAATTTTCTATATGGATGACTGGGCTGACGTGGTTTCATGATTTTGTATATCTTTGAAGATTCTTAGTATTCGGCCATTTAATTTCATATCTGATTTGGGTGTTGGTTAATTCTTATTTGATTTGGTCAGTGTATTGTGGGAATAATTATGTGATGATGGTCAATTTAGTTATGAAGTTAAAGATGGTCTAAGTAAGTTGTACGCTAAGGTGGAATTGAGATTTGAAGTTGTTCATGGAGTTTTTGGACAGTCCTACGGATATTAAGATGTATAGTAAAAAAAAAAAGAGAGAGGGTTACTTGAGGTATTCAACAAGATTTGGACTTTAATTTATTTTCGATATTCAGAGTATTGCAAGGGTGTTATGGTTTTTAAAGGTAAACTTGAGCATGTGAATTGACAAGCTGAGAGGAATCAGGTGTTGGTTGTAGTGAACAGAATTACAAATGGGTTTAGACAAATTGTGATATTGTGGATCGTAGCAGATGAAGTTGTTAATATTTTATTATGGGTTGGACGCTTGTTTATAGATGGTGAGTTGATTTCTGCTAAATTTGGGTTTGGATTCTTAACATTTTCTAAGGCTGTGCTTTGGGTGTTGTACATGTGTAGTGAAAGTATTAGTGGTTGAGGATATGTTAGCTTTGAGTTATGGTTATGGCATGCAAAAAGGATATGGAAAATTGGAGGTTTGGGATTATTAGTAATATATTTGTAGAGCATGAGATAATACAATATTTTGATAAGTATCTCTGGAGACATGATCTGAATGATAAGGGGACTGTGGACCGAATACGATGGTTAACTTATATTTGATTTGGTGGTGCATGCTCAAACAATGGATAGGACTTGTTAAATGTGAATAAGTGAAATTACTTTCGGACGGCTACCAGAGAGATTAATATGATAAGTGTCTTTATAGATGAGAAAGTGAATGTGTGGCTAACAAAACTGGTATGGTGTTAACAGCGACATGAGTTCAATTCAAGGGTGATGGTGGGTACGTAGATTTTTCGGATGATGTAATATTTGTGGGGTTTGAGAAAAAGAAAAAGGGAAAGTGTGACTTTTTACGGCAACATATGAGGACATCTGGGAGAAAGGAATGTGGAAGTTAGATCTTTAGTTGGATTCTTTTTAGTTGAAAGGTTTGGACAATTTTGAATTTCATTGAATGGGGTTGTATGTCGATTTTCTTTGGATTTTAGTGTGATCAACTTTAGGGAGTAGTACATGGTTTTCACGAGCATTACTTCAGGTGAGATAAGGTGAAAGTCCTTTTCATATGTCATTTGTTGAGAATGAAGATATTGTCGATTCTGTGTAGATAAAAAGTGCGCAACAACTGATTGATTACTGCTTGAGAATTTGAAAATTTGGAGTTTGGTGGAATATCATCTTGGTCGTGTATGTGGAAGTATAAATGGTTGTTTGGTTATTGTGAGAGGGTGGTAAAAGATAAGAAGATTAGGTAGGATTTTGCTCTAGTTGGATTGCTGACCATGATACTTGGATTATTTTTGTGATTATGTCATGGTAAGTGAAAGCATATGGCTTTTGATATGTAGTGGGTGTAAATTGAGGTTATTCTGGGTGAAAGATGTTGTATATGAAAGCAGTGAACCATAGGTGTTTGTGAAATTCCTTGGTGATTAAGTATATTTCTATTAGCGCGTGTTATAGAATTCGGGAGCAAGAACGAATAAGGTTTTAGATATGTGATCTGTTAAGATGATTATAATGTGATAGAGCTGCAAATTATTTGTTGGTTTGTGTAAAACTTGCTTCTAGTACTAAGTACATGGTGATTTTGAGGATTTTGTGATTCAGAAAGTCGAAATTATTTTATGTTCTAGTGGAAAGTGTTGAAAAAACAAAAGGTTTGTGGTTATGTTTTGAGAAGTGCATTGGGCAAAATGTTTGATTGGTTGGCAACCATGGGTTGAGTGGAAATTGTAAGTTGATAATTGGAGTGAGGGATGTTAAACGATCAATTTATGGGTATTTAGGGAGAGCTAAACCGGAGTTTATAGATTGTGTACTTACAGTTTGAGTATGGAATATAATTGACATTCTTGAACGATAGTTAAACAATGGGGTTCCTTCTCAGAAATTTGGTAGTTTGTTGGAAGGTTGGAATGATTGGAGAGTTTGAGGAAACGGAAAAAAAAGTTGATGAGGTGACATGTGTTTGGGAAAATGAGTAGAAGATGTTAAATATTTTATCTTGTTACGGATCTTTGAGTCAAGTTAATTCTGTTGACATTTACCGAGATGGTGAATTGGAAATTTGGTAATCAAAGGGATATTCGCGCTATGTGGAGAAACTACGAGAAATTTTGTATTTGGGAGATCAAGTATTATGCACCAGAATATTTTTGTCGGGGAAATGCTGTGGCTTAGTCATTAGATTGAGCAAGGTACTGGGGAAAGCGCGAGGTAATGCGAAAATTATTTGATAATGGGAAGCAAAATTTCGAGGACGAAATTTCATAAGGTGGGGAGAATTGTAACACCCCGAATTATTTCAAAAATATTTGATACATATTTTGGAGTACTTATGAGAATATTATTGGATAAACCGAGACCGCGGTTAGTCTCAAGATAATTTATTGGAGTCATGGTAAAATTTTTAGAATTTTCTGAGGTAGTATCTGGACTGCACGGTCGGAACAGGGCTTGTTTTCGCGGTCGCGGAGTTCCAGCCGCCTGCTGGAAGTGGAAAATTTCTTAATATGGGAGTGGGTCCCACCCCACCCCCATAATTCGTCCCCTCTCTTTCTCTTTTCTTCTTTCCTTTTGTTTTTTTCTTCTTTTCCTTTTCTTTTGTGCTGGGCACAATCAGAGAAGAGAGAGAGGGAGAGGAAGAGGAGGAAAGTAGAAGAAGAAGAAGGAAGAAGGAAGAAGAACGAAGGAACGAAGAAAAAAAATTGGGGAAAATCCAAAAATTGAGGTATGAATTGAAGATTAATTTCAGAAATTTTTAAGTATGCTGTTCATATACAAGTTAATTTGGTATTTTGCATCTCACAAGAGTGATTTGGGGTTTGGTTTTACAAAATTCGTGGAGGGAAGGCGAAGGGTTTCACCGACTGTTTTTATGGAAAACTAAGCTGCCATGATTTGTGGCGAATTTTTAGATATAGTCCCAGAGCTCGTAAATTTATGAGAATTTAACTGGAGGTACCCATATGAGTTCTAGACCTTGTGTTAAATTTTCGTGATTTTATGAGAAGTACAGAAAATATGAAAATTCGTGAATCAATCTGTGGTCAGGTGCGTGTTTGGGCAGACAGCACTGACATGTCCTGGGAAAACGGTTATAACTTTTAGCTCGGGTATCCGATTGGTACACCGTCTTTTGATTCTGAAACTAGACTCATATACCTTCGATTTGATGTATGGTTTATGCTCTAATTCCTTCTGGAGAATAGCAGTTTTTAATTTGAAGTTGGAGGAAAATCTGTTTTGGGAAATTTTCAGCAGGTTCTGGGTTAGTTTGATGGTTGATTAAAAATAGTTACAGAACTTGGAAAATTCTGAATTTTTGATATGATGATCAAGTATGAGTTTGGAGGTTGTGGTAAAAATTTCGTGGGAAATGGATTAGTAGATTAATTCTGGAAATTCGCAGAGTGCAGCACTGTTGGGTCGTAGTATGCATTTTCATGCATTTCATTTGCATTTGGGCATGAATTTTAGTAGTGAGCTTATGGGTGATGTATAATTGTTATTATAGGTGATGTTATTGTAAGGATGGTTGTGGTTATGCCTTCGGTGCATAGAGGTTGAGCATTTGGCAGAGTTGGTCTTGTTGTGACAGGTGAGGATGTACAGCTTCTATAATAAATAGAAATGTGTAGTGTTTATGTGGTGTTTTCAAATGTGTGGTGTGATTATTGATGTTTTGAAAACTCTCCTTGTGATTTTTGTATATGTTAAAAATATTATGTTTGGACGGATTAAATGATTTTCAGTGATGGATCAAATGATTTCTGGTGGGTGAAAAGAGAATATTTTATGCCTCTTGTGCCAATGTTTAGTTTGCAAGGTTGGCAACTTGCATTCGTGGGCTGTGCTATCTGGCTGTGTGCCAGCATTTTAGCCAAAAAGTTACAAGGTTGGCATCTTGTAGCGTGGGCTGTGCCAATATTTTAGTTTGCAAGGTTGGCAACTTGCATTCGTGGGCTGTGCCAAATGTGAGCAGTGCAAGCTTAGTTCTTGCTTTCTGTGTGGGCTGCACCTACCATTGGTGATAAAGAATGGCCCTCGTCACCGCCACTATATGTGAGCCTGTGAGCGAGGTAACGGTACCGTCATAACTCCCGGTCGTGAGGTTGGCGACTCGTTGGCACATTGGGTAAATTGATTTGATATTATTTTATATTGTGAAAGAAAATGTGAAATATTTTGTAAACCTGCAGAGGTGTGTTGATGAAATGGGCCGGTGGGCCGTGTTTTTGAGATGAGCCGATAGGCTGTGTTTTTGGGATGGGCCAGTGGGCCAAGTTTTGAGATGAGCCGGTGGGCTGCATTTTTGAAATAAATATGGTGGGCTGTGTTTTTGAGATAAAAGTGTGGGTGTGATGTTTAAAACTGTGATCCATCTGAATTGTTTAAGCAAATGTGTTGGTGTGTGTTTATGCTTCGATCCATCTAAATACTTATCATTTCCATTTATTATGTTGCTAACGTACATCCTCCTGTAACCTTTTTGGTGGCAGATTTCTCAGTTGAGCTAGACGTCGGTCCACTACAGTGCCAGGGTGTCAGTCAGGTGTTCATAGAGGTTGAGATTTATAATTCTGTCAGTTAGAGGGTGTTGTAGAATGACTATATAAGGTGAGGTTGGTGTGGTTCAGTACAAGTCTAATATGGTTGACTGTACAATTGATGTGGAGGTGTGAACACCTGTTTATTTTTATTGGTTCTGCTGCGAGCTGTAGCCTGATTTTGAGTATTATTTTTTTTTAGAGGCCGGAAAGGCGTACAGGTGGTGACAGGTGTCCAGTCACTTTGTGCAGGTTATATCCTGCCAGAGCGGGGTGTGACAAAGGGGGTTTGAGCACTCAAACCCCTTTGAGATCAGTGGTTGGTTTTGGGTTATTTTGGTATTTTGGGGGGCATTTTGGTCATTTAGGTTAGTTTAGGTTGTTTAGGAATGGTTTGGGGCGGTTTGTGATGGTTTAGGGCAACTTCGAGCCTTTTTCTTAACCTCAAGGTATCCACGGGTGGTTTTTCTCATCATCGGGAGTACTTGGCAAGTATCCTGGGTCAAAATCGGGGTGTCTACACGGTGTATGCATAGGTAAAACAAACTTGAAAACAGATCGTTCGAGTCGTGCCTTTAGGCACGGGCATGCGTTTATAACAGAAATCCCACTTCACAGCCATTCATGGTATTAAAAAAAACGACTGCACCAGAATCTAAACGCTTATTATGTGATTTCAGATCATGATTAGAATGTAGGACACGTGAATCATGTTCCAACAAGTACATAGTAACCACTTGATCTTGATTATTATTTGGTTAATTTATTCGTTTCTTATAGGTACTTACTATGAAGAAGTTGATACGAAGATGGCAAGGAGATACAAAGATGTCCTAAATAACGATGAAGAAATTGAAGCTGCTCAATATTAGACGCACCCATAGTTTTGCTTTTGCTTAAATGCACTCAACATAGGTTTTGTTTAATTGGTTGGAAACTACTTCTTCATTTTGTTTCAGAAATCATTTTTGCTGAAATTAGTTTGATGGGCCATGTTTGAGGTGTATTCGGAAAATTTATCTGGCGATAAGTATAGTTTATTTGTTAGAATGGAAAATTGTACTTAGGCTGTGTTCAATACATCGTGTGCTGTGTCTTTAGGCGGATAATTACAACAAATGTGCTATTTTTTGAACAATTTTTAATGCGACATTGAATTGATATGTTCTGTACTTGGCTAAACTCATTTATTTGATGAACTCTATATAAAGCTTCTTTAAAAACACTACTTCTAGGAGAGGTCGGCTTGGTTGGCAGGTCAGAGAAGCATAATTCAGTTAAATTGTGTTCAAAACGCGTTCCTTCGTGCCTTTAGGCACGGGGCAAACCCTAGTAGCTAATACCTGAGCAAGGTCAAGACGCCTTTGCCAGCGTGCTCTTATCATCCATGAAAGAACAAAACTTGGATTGGTAGCTGGGCCTAAGTGCACTTAAGACTACTGCGGAGATCATGGCTTGGGAGGCTTGAGCTCAAGGGATTGCCTAAGGTCTGGCACAACCCAAGGTTTGCACTTTGCACAAATATTTTTTAAGTAGTGCATTAGAATCTGAAAATTGGTCTAGAGAAATTTACGACTATAGAATCTAAAAATCTATCAATATTCAAGAGTATATTTTGTTCAACCTTTTTTCAGTTAAGAACACGGTTCGTTTGGTGAAGGTTTTGAGTATGGTTTTTGGGAAAAAGTGGGGGGGGGGGGGGAGAGAAATAGCACTACCTTCATCATTGTTCAAGTGTATTGTTCAAGTGTGTTGCTTCGTAAATGCAACTTATTAAAGAGTCATCATTACTACACTTTTTATATCAATTTTTACTTTTATTTTTACTTTATACCTTTCACATCTATTTTTACCTTCACTTTTTAAAATTATTCTCAACTTTTATTCATCAACTCTTTATCAACTAACTTTTCAAAGGGCAAACTAATAATTGTACAAATTTTTATTTATTAATTTTTTAAATTACACTTATTAAGGGACAACTCAAAATGGAAAAGTTGACAATAAGACAATAAAAAAAAAAGACACAGGGAGTAGTAATAATTAGAGAAAAAAACTTATTGAAAACCGCGAGTTCTAAGAACCAAATTGAACGAGGAAATGTCTAGTCTGGGTGCTGAACTAATTTGCAGATTAGGCATCCAATATTCCCATGTACCCAAATAGAAACAAAAAAAAAAAAAAAGGAAGAAATAAATGAAAGTGTTGACGTCTAATGCGTAAAATTTCCCACCAACTTTCCAGAGCAGCCCGCAATTATGGTCGGCCGTTAGTAAATGGTGGTATCTGGTAGTAGTACGCATCAGCTAAAAGGGTTTAGAGGGAATCGGATAAAGACCACAAGATGACGATTATCCTAATTCCTAACTGTGCCAAAACAAAATCAAAATGAAAATGAAAACAAAAATAGACGATCACGATCCTCTTGTATTTTTTTT
Source organism: Vaccinium darrowii (assembly GCA_020921065.1). Taxonomy (NCBI): domain Eukaryota; kingdom Viridiplantae; phylum Streptophyta; class Magnoliopsida; order Ericales; family Ericaceae; genus Vaccinium; species Vaccinium darrowii. The sequence goes on from CM037156.1 coordinate 11,952,186, forward strand.
AAATTTTACCGAAACAACTCTCTCTCTCAATTGGTAACAGCCTCTACCTTCTTAGGATCAACTGAAATTTCATCCCCACAAATAACATGGCCCAAAAATACGGATCCAGGTAGGTGCTATGCCTATGCAGCAGGTGTTGCGCGCCGTGTTGTGCTGCAAAACTACGTCATTTTGCTTGATTTTTGTGCACACTTCCAAAGCTTCCAAGGGTCTTGTTTGGAGGAAGAAAAAACCATTACAAAGTGCCTAAACTCAAAGTGCCTAAACCCTAAACCTGAAGTGCCTAAACCCAAAGTGTCTAACCCCACTATACCCTACTCCAAAGAACCTAAATCCCCTAAAATTGAACCCCAAAATTAAACCTCACACTTAACTCTCCAAACAGGGCCCTTGAATATACTAAGAAAATGAGCAAAACGACGTAGTTTTGCCCCACAACATGACACATATGACGCACAATACCTACCGCACAGCGCCTCCCCCGGATTCCAAAAGCCAAAAGTCACACTTGCTTAACTTTTCATATAACTTATTTTCGCGCAAAATTTGTAATATGATTTGAAGGTGTCTCATGTGTTCCTCCTTACTTCGAGAGTAGATAAGAATATCATCAATAAATACTATCACAAAAGAGTCGAGGTACGGTTGAAACACTTGATTTATCAAATCTATAAAGGTAGTTGGGGCATTCGTTAGACCAAATGGCATAACAAAGAATTCATAATGGTCATACCTTGTTCGAAAATAGTTTTTGGAACATCCCCTTCTTTTATTTTTAACTGATGATACCCAGATCTAAGATCAATTTTAGAGAATACTGCCGCCCTTTGCAATTGATCAAACAAATCATCAATTTGCAGTAAAAGATATTTGTTTCGAATGGTTACCTTGTTTAACTGACGATAACCAATACACATCTGCATTGTACCATCTTTCTTTTTAACAATACGATAAGGTGCAATAGAAATTGGTTGTGTGCCTGGCAGAAGTTCAATAGAGAACTCAATTTCTCGGTCCACTGGTAATCCTTGTAATTCTTCGAGAAATACATCAGGAAACTCACAAACTATAGGTATATCCTCTACCCATGGCGTACTTTTGCTGCTATCAACAACATGTGCAAGGAATCCTTGACAACCCTATTTCAGCAACTTCTCAGCCTTCATTATAGAAATTATACGAGTAAAGGTTCTATACCCACATAATTTCAGTTCTGGTTCATTTGGAATCTGCAATGTAACTTCCTTTCGGAAACAATCAATGGAGGCATGTTAGGTAGATAACTAGTCCATACCAAAGACTATGTCGAAATCTCTTAAATTTAGCGGCATCAAATCAACTAACAACTCCTTGTTGCCCATTCGAAATGTACAATCCTGATATATAACTCTAGTTAATAAAGTCTCTCTCGCAAGGGTAGAAATAGCCATATTATATTCCAATGGACTTGGGTGTTGGTCTACATGCTTTGTAAATGATGATACTGTGAATGAATGTGTTGATCCGGAATCAATCAAAATACGTGCTTCTTTACAAGAAATAGGGAGCGTGCCTGTGACAATATCCAGGGTTACAAATGTATCTTGCTGATTCATAGCAAAGATTCTACCTTGTGTTGTGGGTCTACCAACTGAACCACCGCCGAGGCTTTGATTTTTAGCCTGAGAAGTAGACTACTCGCGGATGAAGCAGACTTCGATGTTCTAGGGCAACTTGGAGCCCAAGTGTCCTGGATCTCCACATCTAAAGCACCTACGAAATGATTCTGGTTCTGGACAATCTTTAATAAAATGATTAGGAGATCCACATCTGTGGCATGAAAGGGCATTACTACGGCTACTAGAAAAAGTAGAACCTATCTGACTTTGTTGCTTTGAAACACTTGATTGCTGCCCAGATTGAAATCCCCGAGATTGATTCCCACCTTGCTCTCTGAAATGTAGAAGTTCCACTTCCTTTATTTGTGAATTGCTGGCCCAAGTTCTTCCTACGTAATTTAGATTTAGTTTTGCTCTTTTTTGTTTTTGCTCCCGTTGTTCATTCAATAACCCCAAGTTTCACTCAAAATCCGTTGCCACTTCGATCATATCGGCAAAATAACCTTGTATTTTTTTTAAATCATTGTAGCAAGATGTCACCGAGACGTGGAGCTAGGCGGGCTACAGTTGTTAACCATGGTCGAGGCCGTAATACACAAGTGTTGATGTTGATGTGGTTAATGAAGATTCTTCTCTTTTGGCAACATAATATGTTCTTCGACTAGTGCATTGTGTGCCAGTGAAACAAACATCTGAGCCAAGTACATATATGCAAACTGTTTACTAATTGTTCTCATTAAAATGTGATACTGCTTGTTTTCGAATTGATAATTGAATCACAGGTCAACATAGAGGGTCAGGTGGTGTTCGTTGGACATCGTTCAAAGGATCTATAACAATTGGGAGGAAGCTGAGTTCAGGTCAACGGATACTCGAGGAGTTTGAATAAAAGCTAAAACACAACGGACGAAGTTGAAATAGCATTGCTAAATTTTCATGCGGAGAGTTTTCTGGTCAAAGACATGGAATCGGCCCAAATGAAACATAAAACAAGTGACGGTGTTTCGACACTTGCAAGTGCCAGAAAATTCTCCTTTGTTGTAATTTTCTTCTTAGGTTTTGTAGTTTGTATTTTATTGGCACTTTTTTTTCCGATCCGAATGAAGTACATTTCAACATTATGGAAATTGAACCCTTTATTGAAATGAAGACTTTATTGTTAAGACAAACATAGATTCTCAAATAAATTTATAGATTTAGTTGAGATACATTACAAGACTCTCAAACAAATACACGCTCTCGAAGAAACATAGACTCTAAAATTATGATTTAATTTTCAAACATCCGACTTGAACTTCAATCTTCATCTTCCCCACCGTTTTAAGGTGTGAAGCAATAGCGCCATCGAAATTGGGAAATTGTTTTCCATTCTAGTTTGCAAATTGTGGATGACCCTACAATAAATAAAAAAACAAAACATAAAAGAATTTCAAACTTATATTAAAGAAGAGTTTATAGAAAATTTATGCATATTGATGATTTCTTATTTAGACAAATTATTCCAAACTTGATCGTTTTCCACCTCCAATCTGTTTTCATTTTTATCGCATCCAAAGCCATTAATTTGAAGCAGCTGATTAATAGTGCAAAAATTCCGTGCCCAAACCTTATCTTCCCTTTAATACAAACTTTTGTAATATCACCTTCAGGGAAGGTTGCATATAATTTTTCAAGACTTCCGAGTAGCCAGGACAAAATCCGCAATCACCTTGTCAAATAGGAATGACAATGGGTAGGGTATGTATCGGGGAACTCTATTCCATGGCCGATCCCCAATCAGAGGGTTCACCATTCCCGCCTCAATCCCCATTGGGGATATTAGATAAAGAACCAAACCAACCTCCCGATGGAGATCGGGAATTCCTCAAATATACCCATAACCAAACTAAAAAAAAGAATATATCAAAAATGAAATTGAAGTTTCATACGTGTGTTTCTTCGGCCTGTAATAATAGGTAGCAATTGTCTAATCGATAAGATTTTTGATATAAACTTACATATGTTACTAAATATTCACACGTATGTTTATGTATATATTTGGTATAACCGGGTATGGGGCGGGTATGGGTATTTGGAGATGAGGATTACAAAATCATACCTGCTCCTTACCCGAGTAGGTTTTCTTTCAATCCCACCATACTCGCTCCTATTGGGAAAAAATTTAGGTAAACCCCGTCTCCATATGAGCGGAGTGGGGCTGGTATCCATTGGATATAAGAAATTGTCATCCCTATTGCCAAACCCTCACATCTAAAAAGGGTCGTAAGGTATTGGAGCAAAGTCTTCTCGTCTTCCTCGCTCCAAGCCCGACGTGCCATTCAAATGAAAAGTACGGAAATTTAAAACTTATTTTTGTAATTAAAAAATTAGATGCAAAAACAAATGAGTTTGTTGTTTTGTATTGAAAGGAAATTTTTTATCAACCATTCAACCACAAACCCACCATTCAATCACCTATCTACAATTTCACCAATTATTCATCATTCAACCATCATCTACTTTACATTTAACCAAAAAATAAGAAAAAACAAAAAAACTTACTCTCTATTCAAATCAATTATAAATTGTCTTTTATTAATTTCTACAAATTTTCACTTCCTAAATAATTTTTAAATTTTTTTTTCAGAAATATTTTTTTTAGCTTGTAATATAGTTTAAATATTTTAGCATATTTATTGTAATTATTAGTATCTATTGTAATTCTAATGAAATTAATCTATTTTATTTATTAAAATAATAAATTGGGGGCAATTCAGTTATTTGCCTCATTATCCAATCATATCCACCTTCCAAATTTTTCTTCTAAAAAAATCATCTAAATACCTCATAAACAAATCAACTCTTCTTAGAAAGTGGGCCTATCCCCGTTCCAAATCTACTCTCAAATTCGCCTTTCTTTCTATTAACACCCAAAATCAAATTCACTATCCAAACATCCCGTTGGGTACAACAAATCCAACTGAACGTGACCAGAGGGAGTTGTACGTCTCTACTCAGATCTATATCTAATCAGAATCGAGTGCGTAATGCCAAACATCACGTGGGAAGGGGTAGTCCTTTCATCCTTATCCTTAGCAGTCGTTTTCGTTCATTTATCATTTGTTTTCTTTTGCTAAGATCTCATCTCTCTCTCTCTCTCTTTCTTCACACGATTTCCGGTCCTTTAAAAAATAAACAAAATATATTCCCCTGTGCAGCGTGCTTCTTCACCCTCACTCCTCACCAATTTCCTCTGTCCTTTAAAAAAAAGACCAAAGACTTCCCTCAGTTCTTCTTCCTACCTCACTCTCATACCGAGCCAGGATCTGGACTAAGAGGTGACACCTAAATTAATATTTTGCCTCTCTCCGTCTCACAGAGAATTCTATTATTGGCGTATAAACATTTCGATTAGTTCTTTAATTTTGTATTTAGAAATATTAAAAATTATTTACAAAAGTGTTTTATTTTTTTATCCGAAAATTAGTGGTTTGGTCAGGGCGACTCCACATAGGAGTTAAAGAGGTCAGCCGCCGACCCCACGGCGGAAAAAAAAAATACTATTACTATGTTATTTTGTTTTAGGAAATTCATAAATGAACCCCTCATAAATTTAGGATTAACACCACTGGATAATTCCCCAACTTTCTCTTTGTGTGGCTTGTTTGAATCATAGTTACTCGTTTTGTTCTTTTGATATGCAGAGGTTGATAGGTCTTGGTAAAGAAGTACTCCTATCATCCCAAATTGTTGCTCTTAGTTACTCAAAAAATTGTTCATATCATCCGATTTTTAATAATTTATATATCTAATATGAATCTTGTTTGATGGATCTCAATTAACTTTATCAAACACCTATTTTAAAATCATAGAAAAATTAAAGATTATAAAATATAGATAATTGTTTAAATGGTTCAAAAAGTGAAGCAGAAGTAACAATTTGGAATGAAGGGATTATTTAATAGTATGTCGAGACCACGTCGAATACAATTGTAGAAACTTGTGTAATTTTTTTTTTTTATGTGGCGGAAACTGTAAACAGAGAAAACTATTTTATGTTTTTTTATGATATCTTTGGTTCATTAGGTTGAGCTTTAAATGTGATTTTTGTTGAAACAAAATTTTTAGTTGTCATTACTGTAATATTTTTTTGATTTATGATTGGTAAAGGTATTTGATATTTATAATGACCTCCACTTTCAAAATCCTGGAGTCGCCACTGGGTTTGGTGCCACAAAAAATAGTATTTTTTGGACCTTGCCACCTTCCTCTCTCTCACCGGCCCTGAGTCTCCACCCGCCGTCAACTGCATTCCTCTCTCTCTCTCTCTCTCTCTTTTTCTATAGTGTCTCTTTTGTTTACGTTATTCGATTTTGAAAATAAAATACAGTTGTTGTTTATTGGGGGGATTTGGTCAAACGTGGATGGGCAATGCAAACGGAAGAGAAGAAGATGGAGTCAATAAGGGCCCCTTTGTGAATGATCCCTCCTTCTCCTCCTCCTCCTCAAAATCCAACGGTGATTTAATGGCTAATTCACCCCCCGATACCTCACGGCTCTCTCGATCCCCTCTCTCGTTCGCTCCTCAGGTTAGTTTCCCGTTCTTTCATTTCTCCTTTGTCAAACTACCTGTTGTTCCTAAACGTACTTAAATGTTTTTAGTATATCTTTTGGTAGTTCCTTTCGGTTTTTCTCTTATTTTTTACAACTTGGACTTTTATGCGAATGATTGAGGATTCAGAATTCATTACTGAGTTTCAATTTTTGTGGGCTTTCAGAGCATTTGATTGAATCACCAGATTTATTGATTGTGGTTATCTATCTTTGTCACTGGGTACTTGACCAAAAGCAAAATGTTCTCAGTCGCTGGGTAGGTAACACAAACGAAACAGAACAAAACATGAGAAATTGATGAAAATGATTGAGGCTACCAATTCAAATTATTTTCTTTTAAGACAAATTAGTTCAGTACGTAGTGCTTACAGAATCTTTGGACGTCCATCGCTTAGGATCCAAGTGCTACCGAATCATCGCCATAACCACTGAGCCTATAACCAATGGCCTCGCAAACCAAACATTTTTTTTGTACTCTCTCGAATATGATGACTTAGACTCAAAAAGATGTATGGAAAGACTCAATTCAATTTTTGGAAACAATTGATTAAAACACTGAATAGTCTGGAAAGGAAGGGTCGCAATTGTTCAATCGAACAACTGCCAAGGAGAAAAAAGAAGAAAGTGATGATAGCTTCAAGAGTTTTCACATGCGTCTTTTCCTACAGGCTATGAAGCACCACTACAGGTACGACATTATGACAAGGTACAACACATTGCTCGTATGACAACCCCCAAGGGGTTGGCCTAGCGGTCAAGACCTGGTCCAATGGTTTGAATTTACCCATTGCGATGGTTCTTCGAGGGACACTTGTTGGTATTTGAAGGTGATTTGGCTAATTTGAAAAAATTGGTTTTTTGGTTTTTTTCGTTGTCATTATTCAATTTTTTTTTGCATTTGTGCGTTTGGTATCCGGTCCCAAGCCCGGATAAAGGAGGAGGGTTGTGCGTTAGGTAGCTGACAGCCAGCACATAAAAAAAACCCGTTAGAACCTTATGACATGAACCTTAATCATACAACGAGACATGCTAGGGCGTTCCCTTTAAGCGACGCGTTGTGCCTGCCTTCGGGTGCTTCGAAAAATGGGCAAGGGGCGCCACATCGGCGCCCGGGTGTGGTGAGAAGTGAGCAAGGGTTCTCGCGCGTGCCTGGACGAGCGCGGGTAAAGAAGCGAGCCCAGGATTATAGGATCCGTTTAGCAACTTGGAATATAGGGACTTTAACGGGTAAGTCTAGGGAGCTAGTTGATACCATGATTAAGAGGAGAATTAGTATAGCTTGCCTTCAGGAGACTAAGTGGGTAGGGGAGAAGGCTAGCGAGATAGAAGACACAGGGTATAAGCTTTATTATACGGGTAAGGATAGGCATAGAAATGGGGTAGCCATCATAGTAGATAAGCACCTTAAGAACTCGGTAGTCACAGTCATGAGGAAAGGAGATCGGATTATTTTAGTTAAGCTTGTGATTGGAGAGAGCATAGTGAATATTATTAGTGCTTACGCGCCCCAAGTTGGCTTGGATGATCTCACTAAAGAGCAATTTTGGGAACAGATGGATGATGTGGTTCAAGAGATACCTTGTGGAGAGAAGCTTTTTATAGGAGGAGATTTCAATGGTCATGTGGGAGTGCAGAGGCAAGGGTATGAGAAGGTACATGGAGGATTTGGATTTGGTGACCTAAATGAAGGGGGTAGGAGGATTTTGGATTTTGCGGTAGCTGGTGACCTTATAGTTGCGAATACTCTTTATAAGAAGCGTGAGGAACATTTAATTACCTTTAAGAGCGGAGCCAATAGAAGCCAGATCGACTACTTCCTTGCTAGAGGCGCAGATCGCTTGTTATGTAAGGATTGTAAGGTCATTCCCGGAGAGTGCCTAGTGGCACAACATGGACTTTTGGTGTTAGATATTGGTCTCAAGGGGAATAATAGACCGAGAAAAGAAACTAGAAGCCCACGGACTAGATGGTGGTTCTTAAGAGGAGAGAAACTAGAGGTGTTCAAGGAGCGTATGGGCCAAGAGGTGGAGTGGGGAGGAGAAAGTGATAGTGATAGTATGTGGAATACAATGGCTGACGGGATTAGAAGAATATCAAAAGAAGTTCTTGGGGAGTCAAAGGGGAAAGGTCCAAGCTCTAAAGAGACATGGTGGTGGAACGACGAGGTTCAAACCATGGTAAAAGCCAAGAAGGATTGCTTTAAAAAGTGGCAGAAGGACCGGAGTGTGGAAAATTTTCAGAGATACAAGCAAGCTAATAGGGAAGCTAAGAAGGCCGTTAGTGAGGCTAAGTTGAGAGCCTACGATGATTTTTATGCTAGACTTGATAGTAAGGATGGAGAAAAGAATATATATAAACTCGCCAAGCTAAGAGAAAGGAAAGCTAGAGACTTCTCTCAAGTTAAGTGTATAAAAGGTAGTGATTCAAAAGTGTTAGTGAAAGATGAGGAGATCAAGGATAGATGGAAGATGTATTTCGAGAAGCTGTTAAATGAGAAACATGAAGGAAGCTTTGGTGAGGAGGAAGTTGATGTCCATAGCGAGAAAATAGAATACGAGTTCTATCGGAGGATACAAAAGTTCGAAGTGGCCAAGGCCTTGAAGAGGATGAAACCGGGTAAGGCCTTAGGACCAGATGATATCCCCATTGAAGTGTGGAGAAGCCTAGGTGACTTGGGGGTGACTTGGTTGACAAAATTGTTCAACAAGATTATTTTATCTAGGAGGATGCCCGACGAGTGGAGGAGGAGTACCTTAGTACCTATCTACAAGAATAAAGGGGATATTCAAAGCTGCAACAACTATAGAGGTATTAAGTTGATGAGTCACACGATGAAGTTGTGGGAAAGAGTTATTGAGCATCGATTGAGGATGGTGACTACGGTGTCGGAGAAACAGTTTGGGTTCATGCCTGGAAGATCAACTATGGAAGCTATTTACTTACTAAGGAGATTGGTAGAAAGACATAGGTCAACGAAGAAGGATCTCCATATGATTTTCATAGACCTGGAAAAGGCCTATGATAGGGTGCCTAGAGACATTATATGGTGGGTTCTGGAGAGAAAGGGAGTGACCAGAGGCTATATTGACGTGGTTAGAGACATGTATGAAGGGGCAGTCACTGCCATTAGATCACCAGCAGGAGAAACGAGTGAATTTCCCATTACAGTAGGATTGCACCAAGGGTCTGCCTTGAGCCCGTACCTTTTCGCGTTAGTTATGGATGAATTGACTAGGCACATTCAGGAGGATATCCCATGGTGTATGTTATTTGCAGATGACATTGTCCTTGTAGATGAAACGGCTAGTGGTGTTAACACTAAATTAGAAATTTGGCGGGAAGCATTGGAGTCTAAGGGCTTTCGGATAAGTAGGAGTAAAACTGAGTATATGGTCTGCAAGTTTAGTGATACCAGAAGTACGTATGAGGAAAGAGTGAGGATCCAAGATCAGGAGATACCAAAGAGGGACCATTTTAGGTATTTAGGATCTATTATTAGTCAAGATGGAGAGATTGCGAATGATGTGACTCATAGGATCCAAGTGGGGTGGCTCAAGTGGAGGAGTGCTACTGGTGTACTGTGTGACAAGAGGGTACCAACAAAATTGAAAGGAAAATTTTATAGAACTGCCATAAGACCAGCGATGCTTTACGGGACAGAATGCTGGCCTATTAAGAAGCAGCAAGTGAACAAGATAAGTGTAGCGGAAATGAGGATGTTGAGGTGGATGTGTGGTAAGACTAGACGAGATAGGATTAGAAATGAAACAATTCGCGAGATGGTAGGCGTAGCACCTATAGAGGAGAAGTTAAGGGAAAATAGGCTAAGGTGGTTTGGGCATGTCTATCGTAGACCAGCGGATGCAGTAGTTAAGAGAGTGGATAGGATAACTTTGGGTAGAAACGCACAAGGGAGGGGAAGACCCAAATTGACATTAGATGCGGTAGTACGCAAAGATCTGAGTATACTAGGTTTAAATGATGAAGCAGCACTGGACAGAGCTCAATGGAGAAAAAGGATTCATGTAGCCGACCCCAATTGATTGGGACATAAGGCTTGGTTTGGTTTGGTTTGGTTTGGTTATTTGTTAGTTTTTGGTCAATTTTTTGTGGTTTCTTGGCTTGTCTCGACAAGAGGAATTTAAAAAGTATAAAATTATTAGCCATACTCAAAGTTTTGTGAATAAAGACGAAAAATAATCCAAAAAGCTGGTTTATTTTGGTTTATTTTCGGCTTTATTAAAAAAACTATTACTTTTGACCATAATTTTATACTCTTTGGATTCGTCTCGACGAGATAAATCCAAAAACCACAAAATCTTGATGCAAAACTAACAAATGCATTTTTTTTTTTAATAAAGACAACGAAAAAAAAAAACCAAAAAATCAGTTTTTTCAAATCAGCCAAATCACCCTGAGAGATGCATGACACTTCTAGAAAGTTCAAAAGTTGAAAATATGTTGGTATATAAATTTGACAAGTGCTACTCATACTCCTAGGTCCTTATTAGTATGTAAATTTGACATTCTGGTATGCTATGATGCACGGACACGGGTACGGGTACGGATACGGGGACACGGGAATTCTAAAAAAATGGGGATACAGACACGTCAGGGGACACGCCACGTGTATATTTATTTATATATAATATAATATATAATTTTTTTTAAAGAAAATATAAACAAAACAAGAGGAGAAAAACTTCTATACATATGACAAAAATTATATGAAGAAATTACACTTTTTTACCCAAGTATTGATTAATTATAAATTTCCCCCAAAAAGTTTTAAAAAATTTTAGTTTGACCCCTGTCGTGTCCCCCCGTGTCCCCAGCCGTGTCCCCCTCAAAAATTCAAATTAGCCGTGTCCCGATCCACTTGGCGTGTTGGGACACATGTCCCGCCGTGTCCTCGTGTCGGGACAATGCGATACGGGGACCCTTAGGGGTGTCGATGCTTCGTAGCTGGTATGCTTATTGGCGGGTGGTGTTCTTTACGCCTCATTTCCATTCCTATGCATGAACGCAAATATAATTGGGTACGAGTGAGAACAATGTGACTTACATTTCTTTATTATGTGAGAGCTAAAGTTGGTAAAGTCAGAGGATTGGGTTTCCTATTAGTACAGTACGTATAGGTAACTATGAGATGCCGGGTATCATTTCGGTTTTATCGCTATTAGTGTTATTTTTCCTCACTGAAAAATATTTAGGCGGAGTTTCCACTACGGTATTTTTGGTATTCTTGGACTACAAGTTCTCAAATCAGAGTGTCATCCTCCTCACATGCATCAAGACCAAGTGATTTGACAACTTGTAGTCCAAGAATACCGAAATTACCGTAGTGGAAACTCACCTTTAGTATAACTGTATGTTTTTTGAAGAATATAATAAAAATTAAAAATAGTTAGGTATCGGCAGGTACTGACCTGTATTTGAGCTGGAACGGAATTTTTTTTCAATTTTAGGGTACTGGATCTGCAAAAAGTGGTATGTTACGGTCAGTATTGGAAATAATTTATGTTGCGCTTGATCATTATTCAATGAGGGATTTGAAATATCTCTTCGCTTGGGAGAAAAAGAATGGGTGTTCGTTTGAAGTATTCAAATCCTTGGTTTGCACTGGTCCCCTTTACATGGGAACTTCAATCATAGAGCTTGGGGTAAAGGTTTAGCGCCTTGATTCTCCACCCCAGAGCTGTGACTTGTCCACTTATTTGCGATTTTGGGAGTTGAGGGAAACATCAAAGCAAATTTACGTACTCCCCATATGAATTCACCTGTTTGACGATGGTCTCATCTTCGTGTGAGTGGCGGTTGTCCAATTGATGACACGAGCGTGGTACATGGTAATGCACCCATGGTAAATTGTGTTAAAAAGTTAATAATCGACAAAGACTAAACATGGGATGGAAGTTCCTAATAGCCATTACAGCAAACCCTACTTATTGCTTTTATTGGATCTTACTAGATTGATTCGGAATCTTGAGGCTTACCTATGCCCGTCAAGTGAGATCACCAAGCTCTCTCTCTCTCTCCACCAATAAGGATGAACACTTGGGCACTTGAGATCTTCCGACTCTCCAACCTAGGGCTATCTATGCCTTTAGCCCAAACTGCGAGCGACAAGTATGAAATTTGAGCAGTTGACCAAAAAGTTGAAGTTGCCTACCACGATACAGGTGGGTCAACAAACCAAACCTTCTACTTTAGGGGACTAAGGACATGACATAATGTTGGTCAGCCAAGGTTTTTTTTGGTTGACCTGCGAAACACTTGAGAATTTCGGAGTTCAGGCCTTTACGTTGGTCAATTAAGCCTTTACTGGCTGATCACTGCAGGAACTTGATACTTCTAGTTCTCTGGATGTCCAAGGTCGATCATGAGTTAGCCGCTTTCAAGAATTTTACATTCAATATCTAGTTTCTCTCGCATCTCAAACCGCGTTGAGTCAGAGGATGAAGCGAAGAGGAACCTGCATTTAGTAGTTGATGTCTCCAAAATTTGTTTAGCAGGCTCTTTGGGTTGACCTAATCAAAGTTGTTTCCTACTGTTTATCATGTTGAAGTTATGGGGGCTGGTCGTTGATTGGAAGTCTAAAATAGTGTTTGTATTGATACTCTTGTGTTAAACTCGGTTGGGTAAAGCTTTTGATATATCTGAGTTCTTCGGCTTTCAGGAATTACAAGTGTGGATGGTAGTCCTTACATTGTAAATTTACTTAGTTTAAACCTTTAAGTTCTGGTCTTGATAATCCCATGAGAGCTCTTTTGTCTTTATGCTGTTTGCAACTTTCAAACATGCATAAATGTGCAACTTGGATGGAGTTGAGTTTTAAACTACATTTCATTATTGTGGGATCCTTTTCTACCAGATAGGCAGGGTAGTTGCACAAATGTAGCCTCAATTATCCTGTATGACTCCTAGGTTTGAATTGAAATTGGGATATTGAAGCAAGTTCTTTCCTTACGAGACAGATAGATTCATATCTGATAGAGGTTTTCAATATGGTTTTTCGAAATTGACGTTTGTCCCTCTGCTAGAGATGTTCAAGAAATGTTTGCGATATTTGGAACCATGTTTTAGAAAAGGAACCTTTCAGAATACAATTAATCGAAAAAAAAATAAAGCTGCAATTGTCAATTTGTTTTTTTCCCCCCAACTGACAGATTGTGTTTTTCTGGTGCAAATTTTAGGTTCCCATAGCTCCTCTTCAAAGGAACGAGGGCCCTCATGTTGTTAATCCGATGTGGCAGAATGAACCTCAGAGTGCTGTCGATCTTCCTCTTGAGCAAGGAATCCCTACTTTGATAACTTGGTGCTATGGTGGTAATGATATTGCAGTGGAAGGGTCTTGGGATAACTGGACATCGCGGTGAGCGTTGGTCGGTTTTAATTATGAATAAGTACCATCATGGGCAGATAGCTCCTTGTATTATGCTGAAAGTATGATATACACTTGGCTGATAGCTCATTACATTGTGAAGTTAGGAAATAACACTCCTTTAATTACAACTACTTGCAGGAAATTGCTACAAAGATCTGGTAAGGATCACTCAATTCTTCTGGTCCTGCCAGCGGGCATATACCATTACAAGTTCATCGTGGATGGTGATCGGAGATATATTCCAGATCTTCCTTTTGTTGCTGATGAGATGGGCCATGTTTGCAATCTTCTTGATGTCCATGTAAGTAGGTCTATAACCTCATCACTATTCCATAAGTCATTGTGAAATGGTTGACTGGCGTGCAACATCAATCATGAGAAATTTACTGGTTGGATACATTTTGAAGTGTATATAGATAGAGGATCACCCACAACAATAAAAAATAATAGTACCCAACCCAAGTTATCCCCAATCGATGAGCGGGGGAGGACTAGAGGCGAACCTAATCTTTTGGCAATGAATGCACAAAGTGGCTCCTCTTAAAGTTTTACCACTGAAATGCGGCAACCCCCTATACCTCCGAAATTCGAGTAACTCAAGGGATCATATATATTTTTTTAATTGCTTCTTTTTTTGGCGCAATGTTTAGAAGGATAGGAATATCTATAACAAGAATATACTCCCTCCATCCCATATTGTTGGACCTCTTTTCTTTTTTGGACGTCAAAGAATTGGCTATAATTCTTAATTTATTTATTTTTTTATATTCAATAAGGATCTTGTTTGATAGATCTCAATTAGTTTTATTAAACAAAGTTGTTGTAATGACAAAAAACATCATAGATTATGAGATATAAACAATTCTTTGAGAAGTTCAAAAAGGTAAAGAGGCCCAACAATATGGGACGGAGAATGGACATGGATGATTCTTTCTGGCTCGTACCCAATATTTTCTTATTAGTTGTCATAACAAATGTTTCTGTTATAATATCGTGGGAACTCTTTCATATTGCAGGCCCATATCGGTACATAGCACTCCCTTTGTTCCAGAATTTTTGTTCCTCTTTGGGAATCTAGCATTTAAGGGGACACCATCATAACTCATTTTAAACTTCCAGAATTATCCTCCTTTTTTTAAACGCAATGATAACTTTTTAGAGTCCATTGCTTTTTTTTCCTCCACTTTTCTGTTATGAATTTGAATATGGGGATGAGGGAAAAAAAGGAAATGGTTCAATTTTTTCTCCTTAACAAACTAAAATGCACAAGGATTGTGGACATCCAAAAAAAGAAAAAAAAGAGAGACTAATGGGCTAAACTTTTGGGACGGTGAGAGTATATACCTTTGGAACGGCACGGACGTGTTTATTGGTATACTTTTTTAAACAATTACAATATAGCTCATTATTTTATGCCATTCACCTATCCACATGACAAAAGTCAACTCATTGCCCATGATATTACTTTCAAATGAAATGACCCCAAAGTTTAGTAGAATTATAATTTTAATTTTAATCAGATGAGTGGTAATATATAAGTGCCTCCAACAAATGAGACGAGATTTTGACTTTGAGAGGCTTTTTCTTAGTACTCGAGTGAAATAAGTTGTTATTTTTCTGATCTTTACTGAGAACTGAATAGTTCTAGATTGGAGAACTAAAGAGTTCTATGGCTTTTGAATCAAAGGTGCAAATTGTGATTATTGATTGGCCAAGAAACGGAGGTTGAGGATGTCATATTAAGATTGAAGGGAACAATAATAGAAGAGAAAAAACTTTTGTCGCATCTCATTTTGAGCTTGCCGCGACGCATAGGGTTACAGATCTAGAACATTTGTAGCTGAGTGCCAAAGCTTCTGTTTCTTAGAAGATTACATCCTTGCCATGGGGCCAATTCTCTATATCATCATTCTGGAGACATTAAGGTGTTTCAAGGTATGAGAGGCAATGTCTCCCTTGGTCCTTGTCCTTGTGTTCCTTCGTCAATGGAGAGAGAGAAAGAAAGAGGGAGTTGTCCTAAGCTTGAAGTGAGAGGTTCTCCTTTCTTGCTACTTATTCATGCTAAATGAATGTCATTATTTTTCTATAATTATCTCATCAAAGAGGTAATTCATCTGTCAGCTATTTATTTTACCATTCTGTTTTTTTTTTGGCTCGGTGAAAGTCAGTATTGGTAGTTGTAGTTAGTGAGAATTGGACCCCAAGTCAAATGCATGGGAGTACATGGTGTCCAGTATCTACTAATGGGCTACCACTCCACTTGCATTTTATCCTTCCATCTTTGTTATGTTTGTTGTTATATGCTTTGATTCGTTGAACATCCTAAGCAATGTGGCATAGAGTTGCATTTTAAGTATTTCTTAAATCTTGCCATGTAGCTATGTTTCTAGTCAGTAGCAATATTGTGGATGCTACACATACTGATCATGGGTTTGTCCTTTTGACCTGTTGACTTTATGGTGGATGTGATCAACAAATTCTTCGTTTTGATGTCGCTTTTTGTGGTGTTGGCTTCGGTTTTGGTTAGTTTGCTTAATTTTTGTTTTTCTATGTGAGGTTTAGTTAGATATTGGAGGGTGAATGCTGCAGCAACTCCAAATAAATCGTTTGATTTATCATGTTGTGGAATTTGGCATTGTTTAATCCGTTGTGTGACTTCTAAGTAAATTTAACCTTGAGTTTCAACTGTTATTTTGTTGTAACCCTGCATCTGCAAAACAAGTATGCAGTTGAATTTTTAGGCTTTGCCCATGTGGACCACCAGCTAACTACTAAATTTGCATTGGCTTAGCACAAAGTGGTTGTCAATTAGTTTTCCCCTAGACGACACTCCAGTTCCTTTTGGTCGCATCCCCCAAATAAAGATTTGCTCACTTTCTGAATCTTATTTTCTTCTCATAAAGCTATGGTCTCCACTTGGCAGCCGAGATTTACCATTACAATAGACTATGTTTTCACAAAGTTCTAATGACTTTGCTAATACAGAAATTACAGACTTAGTGCCTTGGAGCTTCTCTTAACTTTGTTTTCTTGGTCAATGAAGTGTCCATGTCAGTGCTACATTGTCCAAGTTACCCTAACTGCAGTCAACTTTGGCCTGGTTATTGGTACGCTTTGTCATCTATTACAGGATTATGTGCCAGAGAACTTCGAAAGTGTTGCTGAGTTGGAGGCTCCGCCGTCACCACAGTCCAGCTACCGTCAAGATTTGCCGAGGGAGGAGGATTTTGCTAAGGAGCCAGTAGTAGTTCCATCCCAGCTAAATCTAACAGTACTTGGCATGCAAAATCCAGATTCGTTGTCTTTGTCAAGACCCCCGCATGTTGTGCTTAACCACGTCTACCTCGAGAAAGGATGGGCATCTCAGTCTGTGGTTGCTCTTGGTTTAACCCACAGGTTCCAATCCAAGTACGTTACTGTTGTTCTCTATAAGCCGCTCGGAAGGTGAACCATCCTTGGTCTACCTGCTAAGCACTGAAGAATTGAAGGGAACATATTGTGGCTTTCACAAATACTGTAAATAGAACTGATGACACTTCTTATCTTTTTCTGGCTATGTTTGTTACAATAGATACGCTTCTTTTGAATTTTGTTTTGTTTTGTGGACTCCCAAGTGTATTTTGATGTTGATTACTTGCATTGCCTAATGTGGTTTATCGTTTACTGGTCTTTTGTTGTTTTAGTGTGCACTTTGTGAAATGAACTCAACAGAGGCAAGACAGGAGAGGTTTTTGACTGTAGTGTCGGAACTGGGATTTCATATACTGCTTGAAATCCCAGGGGCCTCGGATTTTTGGGCTAAAAAAGGCACCAATCAGGAACAATTGTATAGGAGTATTAGTTTTTCTGCAACAATAATAGATATGCTCTACTTGGTACAATGCTAATGTGAACGTATTCCGTCCTTTTTTGTCTGAGTTCGAATCTTGTCCAAGACACTTTCTTTTTAAGTTTATAATGTGTTTTATTTGTCAAAACTATTCTTGTGTAGGAATTTGGAGCTACCATGAAAACAAAGGAAACTATTTATGCTGTTGAAACCAAAGCATGTTTATTGTTCAATATGGACGGAAATAATTATATAGGCAAATTATTCCTCTATTGTTTTTTAAATGTAAAAATATATAAGGCACTACTTTACAACTGGTTCTAGGGTAGCCAATTATCTTGGACTGGCTTTGACTAACAAATACACAAAGAATTGAATAAACACAAAAAAATATTCCAAACGGATTATTTAGGTAAACCACCCTTTTGTTCTTAGAAAGAGGTTTGGTTTTTGTTTGTCCAAGAGCGAGAATTGAATTGTGGTCCAAAATAAGAAAAGAACATGAGAGTGTAAAAAGTACTAAGCAAGAAAAGAAAGTCTCCGCCGCGAGTATGGCCATACAGCTATAAGAGTGTTCACAATGGGCCATGAAGGAGTATCCATCGGTCAAAGTACATAAATTATGCATAGGTTAGAAGACACTTCGTGGTGTTTTGGCTTAAAAAGCCAACTTAACTTTAATTGAACAACAATGAATAGAGGTCAGGTTAGTGAGGTCTATCTGTCTTCAGCTGCATACTGCAGGTACATTGATTATTTATCTCACACCGCACACCCAACCAATACATTGTATTGTATGTCAAACAAAAGGTGATCATTTTTCTTTGTTTGGTTTTGAAAGGAAAGTGTGAGGAAAGTAGAACAGAATGAAAAACCTTTTTCGTATTTCAGCACTCTTTTCTTCCTATTGTTTTCCTTTCCTCTTTCCAGAAATGACAGATTAGATTGTGGATTGCCTTGACAGTCTGCCTTAGGGTGCAGTGGAGGGGACCCAAGGACCCTGCTGCTGCTGGGGTGGTGGAAAATGGGCTATTTTGTTTATAATATATTTTGGAAACGTCCAGTAAAAATTAAAGTGGAACCCAATCACTTTTTAGGTGAATTCGAGTGGGTTTACATTTTTAGGTGGATTCAAGTGGGTTTACATACTCCTAACTAAAGGGGATTAAGTCATAGAAAGAATTAATAATAAAATTCAGCAAGGAGTGTGTGAGAAATTGTCTCATGAAATGGACACATTTCAAAGGTGCAATTCACTTTTTACGTGTAAATTGTCCCACATTGGTTTCGAAAAGAACCTTTGGTGGGTTTAGAAGTCCCAAAATTGGTCTAAGAGTTGGGGTTATTTGTTAATTAGACTAAAATTTCAATACTCACTCAGTCACTTGTAAACTTTGTTTTTTTTTTTTCCAGGGGTCGCCTGACCCACACCCAATCATGTGCTTGGCGATGCAGCTGTGGGTATGCAATTAGTGATCTCGAGTCTGATAACATGCCCCCTAGCTTCTCAAGCCGTTTTCAAAACATCAATACCCTTGGTTATGTAGCAAATGGAGCTAATTTATGAACAAATTGGCCAAAAAAATTAGATAAAAATTTGTACTTTCGGGTATGCAATTCCAAAACAACCCAAAAAAAACCATACATAATTCCATTAGTTTACTCTAAGCATATTACCATGAGGCCTTTCAAAAAAAAAAAAAATAATAATAATAATGTTACCGCGAGGTCCCTGTCATGTAACTCGCATATTTTGGCATATTGAAAGAAGAAAAGATGTGTAGAAGTGTAAGTTTTTCGCAAATTAATGAAGCCATGCACTTCTTACTTACCCTAATGTAGCTCCACCAAGTGTGCAAATACAAAGTAGGTACAAATACAAATTAGGAAAAAATCAAGAGAAGAGAAGATAAACAACACAAGTAGTTTTTTTGTTTCAAGTATGCGGTTTTACAATGCCAATGCCTCTCATTTTATAGGCATAAGGAGAGGTAGTCTTAAAGCATAAGACAAGTAATCTTTAAGCATAAGTTAAGACCTACAACATACAAAGACACCTCACCACATACATCTACAGACACACACCTATAGTAAACAAATACATCTCATCTCTCAACTACTTACAACAAGTATATTTTATTTTACACCAACTTTTTACAAGCAGAAAATGCAAAGCTTATCTTTTATTTTACAGCTGATACAATAGACAGTAACTTTTACTGCCACCGACAAAGCAACAATTATATGTGATGCTTTACTTTTGACTTTTTGACATTCCTCACTTATTGCACGCAACATGCTAAACCAAAAAAGTGTAGAAGTGTACCAACTGGCAGATAGAAGTGTCTAGGTCATTCTTCAGTCCGAAACATTATCTGAGTCATACTGATTTGGATGGGTACGCCTTCGAGGGTGGTCCGTCCAAAGATCATCATTGCTCATTTGATCCTAAAATTCATCCAAGAGATACTGAATATTCTGGCGCCATTCTTCTGGATACTCTTCATTATACTTCAAGTCTGAGGTCTCCTTGTGGAGGAGAGATGCGGGAATCTGTCCTAGATTAATATGATTTAGAGCACACAGTTGTTGACGCATATTAAAAATAAAACCAGAATCAAACTCAAACTGTATCATTGAACTATCTTGATGAGCCGTAAGAAACATGGTATGGTTATGGTATGACTTGTGCCAAGTTATTGAACCATCTCAGGTATGCATAGACCGGTTGTGGCGGGATGTCTTACTAGAAAATATGAGACAGCCCTGAAGAGTTTGGGATGTACTTATCTGTTTTTTTTTTTTTTTACTCCAGAAAGATATGTCTCCAAAATGAAGGAGAAACTTGAGGAATTAGTGATGTTTAACTTTGACCTGGTTCAGAGCACTGGGCTAGATAAACTAACATTTCAGATTGGTAAAAAATGATACTTGTGGTATAAAGATCCACGAAGTACCACAGTAGAAGATAGACTAGGAATGACGAATGACCAAAAAAAAAAAAAAAACCATAATCATAGAATAAGAAAAGCATTCAGAGTCTGAGATTGTACTCCGAAATACTCCTCCGTCCTAATTTGTTCGTCCATTCTTAGGAAATCCAACTTATTAAGGAATCATAATTATTGCAATTTTTGGACTTCAACTTACCAAAAAATGCCCTCCGAGTAAAGTTGAACTCGTCACATCAATTCAAAAAGCTAGGGGCAAAGTGGAAATCTTATGAGATTTGTTCATTTGATTTATCACCATAGACAAACAATTTGGGATACTAAAAGTAAAAAAGGAGACCAACAAAATGAGACGGAGGGAGCAATACTATGGTGACCAATATTCAGAAGAGCCACTGGTGACCACTATTCAGAAGAGCCACTAGATAAATCCTTAGGCATCGACCACCTTCTGTGTTACAATTCTGAAAAATCACTTTACAAACAACAGATGTAATATAAGAACAAACCATGTAAACTACTGAGACGGATCGAAGCAAAATCGAGCAATTCGGAAAATTAAAAAAACAGACATCCATAAGCAAAAATATTCTACATCCATAACACCATTTGTCCGAATATAATACCAGACGCAAGGCAAAAATATTCTGCGTTCAGAACACCATTTGTCTGAAGATAATACCAGACGCCAAAAAACAAAAAAGGACTTATGTTTGATCCCCCAACATAAAACTAAGAAAAAGAGCAAAACAAGCAGACCATAAAGAGCAGAACAAAGAAACAATGCAAACAGGAAACAACCAAGGAGACCTAGTAAATACCAAATGAAATCTTCATGCCCATCAAATGATC
Organism: Vaccinium darrowii; assembly: GCA_020921065.1. NCBI lineage: Eukaryota > Viridiplantae > Streptophyta > Magnoliopsida > Ericales > Ericaceae > Vaccinium > Vaccinium darrowii. Next base: position 11,973,396 of record CM037156.1, read on the forward strand.
AAATAGAAATCTTATCTGCCTTTTCCCCATATCATTTCCAATTCCAAATTTTGGTGCTGGCTTCATTAGCTCTCACTTGGCCATCATGACCTTGACAAACTCCTCGTAGTTTATCTGCCCATCACCATCCACATCAGCCTCGCGAATCATCTCATCAACTTCCTCATCCGTGAGCTTTTCACCAAGGTTAGTCATAACATGGCGGAGCTCAGCTGCAGAAATGAAGCCATTCTGGTCCTTGTCAAAAACCCGAAAAGCTTCCTTGAGCTCCTCCTCGGAGTCGGTATCCTTCATTTTCCGCGCCATCAGGTTCAGGAATTCTGGGAAGTCAATTGTCCCATTTCCATCAGCATCAACCTCATTGATCATGTCCTGAAGCTCAGCTTCTGTTGGGTTCTGCCCCAAAGATCGCATTACTGTGCCAAGCTCCTTTGTGGTGATACAACCTGCACCAATATTCCAACTTAAGAAAAAGGTACAGCATTACATTTTAGCACCATGCCAAGACATTTAGTAAAGAGCAGTGGCAACATCTACTGAGCCTTAGTTTGCCAATGCTTCCAAGTTACAAGTACCGAGGTGGTAGTAAAAAGAGAGAAAGAACAGGAAAAAAGGAACAACAAATGCATTTCTGAAGTCTTAAGTACGAAATACCGTTGAGACAATAGTCAAGCAATCATACCAAAAGTATCCTCGTGATAATGGAGAACAACATACAAGGGGGGAAAAAATCAAGTTTCAATCATAATTTTCTACTTTCTAAACAAGTCCCTCGGTCGAATTCCCTGACTTGAATGCAAATATACGAAATACACCAAGATGCGAAAATGCAGATCCAGCTTTAACCCCAAGGAACATGCAAAACTTTTGAATACTAAAACTCAAGGTTTGTCACGACGGTGATGAAACTACGCAATTCCATGACACATTGCAATCAAATCTGTGGTTCTGAATTTTGACCAAAATGCATACGAGAATAAAATCATTGCAAGATCTGCCTTAAAGCCAGCCTATCAAGTTAATGAAATTGTGTACAACCATCCCCAGTAAGATTTTTTAAGAGGAAAAATGCACCTCAAAAGATGATGACATAATTGTACCCAGAGGTGGAGGCAGCATAGGACCAGGGGGGTCAAGCACCCCCCCAACCAGATTTTTGGACCCTTCACTATCACCCCTACAAATATGATGTTATCTTTCATTTTAACCCCTAAAGAATTACACTATTTCCTCTTGATGTTAAAATCATCAAACAAACCACTCATGTGTGTTAAAAATGGACATGGGGTCCCCATAGTGCCCCCGATCCCATCGTCTATGTCGATAATGCACGGCTCGAATTTAATCCGAGGAATGGATGGTTCAAATTTCTAGGAGCTGGGATAAATCCGAGTCGTTCCGCTCGAAATGGCGATCGGATCAGGGGCACTACAGGAACCCCAAATCCGTTAAAAATAGCGCTCTATTCATTATGCTTGGAATTTCGATTTATAATTCAATTGTTAGGACTTTTCATTATGCTTGGAATTTTGTCAATTAATGGTGATTGTGTGTTAAAGATAGGGCTTTTCATTTTGAAAAACAAACACATCTCTATAATTTAAGAAACTTACTTTGAAACCATCATTGCGAATAAGAGTGGGTAAATATTTTGAAGATTACGATCAAGAAGTGCCCCTCTACACTTAATTCCTGGATCCACCACTCATAGTACCGATTCAGATAGTTAACGGTTATAGACTGGGAAACATATCATTTTGCATGACATTTGACATAAGACGCAGGACAATTTCTATTTCTGTCCTGCAAGAGGCACCACGGCTAGCAGCTTCTGGTGCCAGATCCAATCAGAGCCTAATTCTTTTGACAACAACAATAACAACAATAACATAACCCATTTAGTCCCCAATAATTGGGGGTATGGGCGGGGGATGGATAGGAGACAGACCTAACCTTTGGCAATGCACAAAGTGGCTGCTCCCAAAATACCACTGAAACAGATGGATTAGAGACAAACCTAACCTTTGGCAATAAATGCACAAAGTGGCTGCTCACAGAATATCACTGAAACAGTAGTCCCCCTATACCGTCGCGTTTGCTGCGAAATCATGCCCTCAAATTAAAGCCAAAAGGCATCAGAGAGGGCAGACCCAAGAACCATTTTGATTTATGTGCACATTACCATGCTTCTTTCATTCAGCATCCAGAGCATTGGCGTTGCACAATAGCCTAATTCTTTTGAAAAAAAAAAAAAACATCAATTGTAACGGTCAATGACCCATCAAATTCAACAAGCGATCCATTATCAGATAATAAATGAAAAAAATACTTAACGAACAGCAAATAACTAGGCCCAGAATACAGATTTGTTGACAAAGGCTGTGTAATACGACGAAATCACAAGATCAAACAAATAGATACCCACCAGTGCGTAAATCGTCAAATATGCATCAAACTAAACAGAAACGCTACAAAATCATTTAATAACAACCAAAATATTCGATTTATCAAAGAGATTCAGGATATTCTAAAGTCTGTCGTGCTAATATCAACAACAAAAACAATCTGAAACGAACAAAATGGGTAACCCACAAAACTGGCCC